>OU343160.1:246869961-247043398 GCA_910595825.1 Philhelius pedissequus | reverse complement strand
AGACTGACAGACTGACAGACTGACAGACTGACAGACTGACAGACTGACAGACTGACAGACTGACAGACTGACAGACTGACAGACTGACAGACTGACAGACTGACAGACTGACAGACTGACAGACTGACAGACTGACAGACTGACAGACTGACAGACTGACAGACTGACAGACTGACAGACTGACAGACTGACAGACTGACAGACTGACAGACTGACAGACTGACAGACTGACAGACTGACAGACTGACAGACTGACAGACTGACAGACTGACAGACTGACAGACTGACAGACTGACAGACTGACAGACTGACAGACTGACAGACTGACAGACTGACAGACTGACAGACTGACAGACTGACAGACTGACAGACTGACAGACTGACAGACTGACAGACTGACAGACTGACAGACTGACAGACTGACAGACTGACAGACTGACAGACTGACAGACTGACAGACTGACAGACTGACAGACTGACAGACTGACAGACTGACAGACTGACAGACTGACAGACTGACAGACTGACAGACTGACAGACTGACAGACTGACAGACTGACAGACTGACAGACTGACAGACTGACAGACTGACAGACTGACAGACTGACAGACTGACAGACTGACAGACTGACAGACTGACAGACTGACAGACTGACAGACTGACAGACTGACAGACTGACAGACTGACAGACTGACAGACTGACAGACTGACAGACTGACAGACTGACAGACTGACAGACTGACAGACTGACAGACTGACAGACTGACAGACTGACAGACTGACAGACTGACAGACTGACAGACTGACAGACTGACAGACTGACAGACTGACAGACTGACAGACTGACAGACTGACAGACTGACAGACTGACAGACTGACAGACTGACAGACTGACAGACTGACAGACTGACAGACTGACAGACTGACAGACTGACAGACTGACAGACTGACAGACTGACAGACTGACAGACTGACAGACTGACAGACTGACAGACTGACAGACTGACAGACTGACAGACTGACAGACTGACAGACTGACAGACTGACAGACTGACAGACTGACAGACTGACAGACTGACAGACTGACAGACTGACAGACTGACAGACTGACAGACTGACAGACTGACAGACTGACAGACTGACAGACTGACAGACTGACAGACTGACAGACTGACAGACTGACAGACTGACAGACTGACAGACTGACAGACTGACAGACTGACAGACTGACAGACTGACAGACTGACAGACTGACAGACTGACAGACTGACAGACTGACAGACTGACAGACTGACAGACTGACAGACTGACAGACTGACAGACTGACAGACTGACAGACTGACAGACTGACAGACTGACAGACTGACAGACTGACAGACTGACAGACTGACAGACTGACAGACTGACAGACTGACAGACTGACAGACTGACAGACTGACAGACTGACAGACTGACAGACTGACAGACTGACAGACTGACAGACTGACAGACTGACAGACTGACAGACTGACAGACTGACAGACTGACAGACTGACAGACTGACAGACTGACAGACTGACAGACTGACAGACTGACAGACTGACAGACTGACAGACTGACAGACTGACAGACTGACAGACTGACAGACTGACAGACTGACAGACAGACTGACAGACTGACAGACTGACAGACTGACAGACTGACAGACTGACAGACTGACAGACTGACAGACTGACAGACTGACAGACTGACAGACTGACAGACTGACAGACTGACAGACTGACAGACTGACAGACTGACAGACTGACAGACTGACAGACTGACAGACTGACAGACTGACAGACTGACAGACTGACAGACTGACAGACTGACAGACTGACAGACTGACAGACTGACAGACTGACAGACTGACAGACTGACAGACTGACAGACTGACAGACTGACAGACTGACAGACTGACAGACTGACAGACTGACAGACTGACAGACTGACAGACTGACAGACTGACAGACTGACAGACTGACAGACTGACAGACTGACAGACTGACAGACTGACAGACTGACAGACTGACAGACTGACAGACTGACAGACTGACAGACTGACAGACTGACAGACTGACAGACTGACAGACTGACAGACTGACAGACTGACAGACTGACAGACTGACAGACTGACAGACTGACAGACTGACAGACTGACAGACTGACAGACTGACAGACTGACAGACTGACAGACTGACAGACTGACAGACTGACAGACTGACAGACTGACAGACTGACAGACTGACAGACTGACAGACTGACAGACTGACAGACTGACAGACTGACAGACTGACAGACTGACAGACTGACAGACTGACAGACTGACAGACTGACAGACTGACAGACTGACAGACTGACAGACTGACAGACTGACAGACTGACAGACTGACAGACTGACAGACTGACAGACTGACAGACTGACAGACTGACAGACTGACAGACTGACAGACTGACAGACTGACAGACTGACAGACTGACAGACTGACAGACTGACAGACTGACAGACTGACAGACTGACAGACTGACAGACTGACAGACTGACAGACTGACAGACTGACAGACTGACAGACTGACAGACTGACAGACTGACAGACTGACAGACTGACAGACTGACAGACTGACAGACTGACAGACTGACAGACTGACAGACTGACAGACTGACAGACTGACAGACTGACAGACTGACAGACTGACAGACTGACAGACTGACAGACTGACAGACTGACAGACTGACAGACTGACAGACTGACAGACTGACAGACTGACAGACTGACAGACTGACAGACTGACAGACTGACAGACTGACAGACTGACAGACTGACAGACTGACAGACTGACAGACTGACAGACTGACAGACTGACAGACTGACAGACTGACAGACTGACAGACTGACAGACTGACAGACTGACAGACTGACAGACTGACAGACTGACAGACTGACAGACTGACAGACTGACAGACTGACAGACTGACAGACTGACAGACTGACAGACTGACAGACTGACAGACTGACAGACTGACAGACTGACAGACTGACAGACTGACAGACTGACAGACTGACAGACTGACAGACTGACAGACTGACAGACTGACAGACTGACAGACTGACAGACTGACAGACTGACAGACTGACAGACTGACAGACTGACAGACTGACAGACTGACAGACTGACAGACTGACAGACTGACAGACTGACAGACTGACAGACTGACAGACTGACAGACTGACAGACTGACAGACTGACAGACTGACAGACTGACAGACTGACAGACTGACAGACTGACAGACTGACAGACTGACAGACTGACAGACTGACAGACTGACAGACTGACAGACTGACAGACTGACAGACTGACAGACTGACAGACTGACAGACTGACAGACTGACAGACTGACAGACTGACAGACTGACAGACTGACAGACTGACAGACTGACAGACTGACAGACTGACAGACTGACAGACTGACAGACTGACAGACTGACAGACTGACAGACTGACAGACTGACAGACTGACAGACTGACAGACTGACAGACTGACAGACTGACAGACTGACAGACTGACAGACTGACAGACTGACAGACTGACAGACTGACAGACTGACAGACTGACAGACTGACAGACTGACAGACTGACAGACTGACAGACTGACAGACTGACAGACTGACAGACTGACAGACTGACAGACTGACAGACTGACAGACTGACAGACTGACAGACTGACAGACTGACAGACTGACAGACTGACAGACTGACAGACTGACAGACTGACAGACTGACAGACTGACAGACTGACAGACTGACAGACTGACAGACTGACAGACTGACAGACTGACAGACTGACAGACTGACAGACTGACAGACTGACAGACTGACAGACTGACAGACTGACAGACTGACAGACTGACAGACTGACAGACTGACAGACTGACAGACTGACAGACTGACAGACTGACAGACTGACAGACTGACAGACTGACAGACTGACAGACTGACAGACTGACAGACTGACAGACTGACAGACTGACAGACTGACAGACTGACAGACTGACAGACTGACAGACTGACAGACTGACAGACTGACAGACTGACAGACTGACAGACTGACAGACTGACAGACTGACAGACTGACAGACTGACAGACTGACAGACTGACAGACTGACAGACTGACAGACTGACAGACTGACAGACTGACAGACTGACAGACTGACAGACTGACAGACTGACAGACTGACAGACTGACAGACTGACAGACTGACAGACTGACAGACTGACAGACTGACAGACTGACAGACTGACAGACTGACAGACTGACAGACTGACAGACTGACAGACTGACAGACTGACAGACTGACAGACTGACAGACTGACAGACTGACAGACTGACAGACTGACAGACTGACAGACTGACAGACTGACAGACTGACAGACTGACAGACTGACAGACTGACAGACTGACAGACTGACAGACTGACAGACTGACAGACTGACAGACTGACAGACTGACAGACTGACAGACTGACAGACTGACAGACTGACAGACTGACAGACTGACAGACTGACAGACTGACAGACTGACAGACTGACAGACTGACAGACTGACAGACTGACAGACTGACAGACTGACAGACTGACAGACTGACAGACTGACAGACTGACAGACTGACAGACTGACAGACTGACAGACTGACAGACTGACAGACTGACAGACTGACAGACTGACAGACTGACAGACTGACAGACTGACAGACTGACAGACTGACAGACTGACAGACTGACAGACTGACAGACTGACAGACTGACAGACTGACAGACTGACAGACTGACAGACTGACAGACTGACAGACTGACAGACTGACAGACTGACAGACTGACAGACTGACAGACTGACAGACTGACAGACTGACAGACTGACAGACTGACAGACTGACAGACTGACAGACTGACAGACTGACAGACTGACAGACTGACAGACTGACAGACTGACAGACTGACAGACTGACAGACTGACAGACTGACAGACTGACAGACTGACAGACTGACAGACTGACAGACTGACAGACTGACAGACTGACAGACTGACAGACTGACAGACTGACAGACTGACAGACTGACAGACTGACAGACTGACAGACTGACAGACTGACAGACTGACAGACTGACAGACTGACAGACTGACAGACTGACAGACTGACAGACTGACAGACTGACAGACTGACAGACTGACAGACTGACAGACTGACAGACTGACAGACTGACAGACTGACAGACTGACAGACTGACAGACTGACAGACTGACAGACTGACAGACTGACAGACTGACAGACTGACAGACTGACAGACTGACAGACTGACAGACTGACAGACTGACAGACTGACAGACTGACAGACTGACAGACTGACAGACTGACAGACTGACAGACTGACAGACTGACAGACTGACAGACTGACAGACTGACAGACTGACAGACTGACAGACTGACAGACTGACAGACTGACAGACTGACAGACTGACAGACTGACAGACTGACAGACTGACAGACTGACAGACTGACAGACTGACAGACTGACAGACTGACAGACTGACAGACTGACAGACTGACAGACTGACAGACTGACAGACTGACAGACTGACAGACTGACAGACTGACAGACTGACAGACTGACAGACTGACAGACTGACAGACTGACAGACTGACAGACTGACAGACTGACAGACTGACAGACTGACAGACTGACAGACTGACAGACTGACAGACTGACAGACTGACAGACTGACAGACTGACAGACTGACAGACTGACAGACTGACAGACTGACAGACTGACAGACTGACAGACTGACAGACTGACAGACTGACAGACTGACAGACTGACAGACTGACAGACTGACAGACTGACAGACTGACAGACTGACAGACTGACAGACTGACAGACTGACAGACTGACAGACTGACAGACTGACAGACTGACAGACTGACAGACTGACAGACTGACAGACTGACAGACTGACAGACTGACAGACTGACAGACTGACAGACTGACAGACTGACAGACTGACAGACTGACAGACTGACAGACTGACAGACTGACAGACTGACAGACTGACAGACTGACAGACTGACAGACTGACAGACTGACAGACTGACAGACTGACAGACTGACAGACTGACAGACTGACAGACTGACAGACTGACAGACTGACAGACTGACAGACTGACAGACTGACAGACTGACAGACTGACAGACTGACAGACTGACAGACTGACAGACTGACAGACTGACAGACTGACAGACTGACAGACTGACAGACTGACAGACTGACAGACTGACAGACTGACAGACTGACAGACTGACAGACTGACAGACTGACAGACTGACAGACTGACAGACTGACAGACTGACAGACTGACAGACTGACAGACTGACAGACTGACAGACTGACAGACTGACAGACTGACAGACTGACAGACTGACAGACTGACAGACTGACAGACTGACAGACTGACAGACTGACAGACTGACAGACTGACAGACTGACAGACTGACAGACTGACAGACTGACAGACTGACAGACTGACAGACTGACAGACTGACAGACTGACAGACTGACAGACTGACAGACTGACAGACTGACAGACTGACAGACTGACAGACTGACAGACTGACAGACTGACAGACTGACAGACTGACAGACTGACAGACTGACAGACTGACAGACTGACAGACTGACAGACTGACAGACTGACAGACTGACAGACTGACAGACTGACAGACTGACAGACTGACAGACTGACAGACTGACAGACTGACAGACTGACAGACTGACAGACTGACAGACTGACAGACTGACAGACTGACAGACTGACAGACTGACAGACTGACAGACTGACAGACTGACAGACTGACAGACTGACAGACTGACAGACTGACAGACTGACAGACTGACAGACTGACAGACTGACAGACTGACAGACTGACAGACTGACAGACTGACAGACTGACAGACTGACAGACTGACAGACTGACAGACTGACAGACTGACAGACTGACAGACTGACAGACTGACAGACTGACAGACTGACAGACTGACAGACTGACAGACTGACAGACTGACAGACTGACAGACTGACAGACTGACAGACTGACAGACTGACAGACTGACAGACTGACAGACTGACAGACTGACAGACTGACAGACTGACAGACTGACAGACTGACAGACTGACAGACTGACAGACTGACAGACTGACAGACTGACAGACTGACAGACTGACAGACTGACAGACTGACAGACTGACAGACTGACAGACTGACAGACTGACAGACTGACAGACTGACAGACTGACAGACTGACAGACTGACAGACTGACAGACTGACAGACTGACAGACTGACAGACTGACAGACTGACAGACTGACAGACTGACAGACTGACAGACTGACAGACTGACAGACTGACAGACTGACAGACTGACAGACTGACAGACTGACAGACTGACAGACTGACAGACTGACAGACTGACAGACTGACAGACTGACAGACTGACAGACTGACAGACTGACAGACTGACAGACTGACAGACTGACAGACTGACAGACTGACAGACTGACAGACTGACAGACTGACAGACTGACAGACTGACAGACTGACAGACTGACAGACTGACAGACTGACAGACTGACAGACTGACAGACTGACAGACTGACAGACTGACAGACTGACAGACTGACAGACTGACAGACTGACAGACTGACAGACTGACAGACTGACAGACTGACAGACTGACAGACTGACAGACTGACAGACTGACAGACTGACAGACTGACAGACTGACAGACTGACAGACTGACAGACTGACAGACTGACAGACTGACAGACTGACAGACTGACAGACTGACAGACTGACAGACTGACAGACTGACAGACTGACAGACTGACAGACTGACAGACTGACAGACTGACAGACTGACAGACTGACAGACTGACAGACTGACAGACTGACAGACTGACAGACTGACAGACTGACAGACTGACAGACTGACAGACTGACAGACTGACAGACTGACAGACTGACAGACTGACAGACTGACAGACTGACAGACTGACAGACTGACAGACTGACAGACTGACAGACTGACAGACTGACAGACTGACAGACTGACAGACTGACAGACTGACAGACTGACAGACTGACAGACTGACAGACTGACAGACTGACAGACTGACAGACTGACAGACTGACAGACTGACAGACTGACAGACTGACAGACTGACAGACTGACAGACTGACAGACTGACAGACTGACAGACTGACAGACTGACAGACTGACAGACTGACAGACTGACAGACTGACAGACTGACAGACTGACAGACTGACAGACTGACAGACTGACAGACTGACAGACTGACAGACTGACAGACTGACAGACTGACAGACTGACAGACTGACAGACTGACAGACTGACAGACTGACAGACTGACAGACTGACAGACTGACAGACTGACAGACTGACAGACTGACAGACTGACAGACTGACAGACTGACAGACTGACAGACTGACAGACTGACAGACTGACAGACTGACAGACTGACAGACTGACAGACTGACAGACTGACAGACTGACAGACTGACAGACTGACAGACTGACAGACTGACAGACTGACAGACTGACAGACTGACAGACTGACAGACTGACAGACTGACAGACTGACAGACTGACAGACTGACAGACTGACAGACTGACAGACTGACAGACTGACAGACTGACAGACTGACAGACTGACAGACTGACAGACTGACAGACTGACAGACTGACAGACTGACAGACTGACAGACTGACAGACTGACAGACTGACAGACTGACAGACTGACAGACTGACAGACTGACAGACTGACAGACTGACAGACTGACAGACTGACAGACTGACAGACTGACAGACTGACAGACTGACAGACTGACAGACTGACAGACTGACAGACTGACAGACTGACAGACTGACAGACTGACAGACTGACAGACTGACAGACTGACAGACTGACAGACTGACAGACTGACAGACTGACAGACTGACAGACTGACAGACTGACAGACTGACAGACTGACAGACTGACAGACTGACAGACTGACAGACTGACAGACTGACAGACTGACAGACTGACAGACTGACAGACTGACAGACTGACAGACTGACAGACTGACAGACTGACAGACTGACAGACTGACAGACTGACAGACTGACAGACTGACAGACTGACAGACTGACAGACTGACAGACTGACAGACTGACAGACTGACAGACTGACAGACTGACAGACTGACAGACTGACAGACTGACAGACTGACAGACTGACAGACTGACAGACTGACAGACTGACAGACTGACAGACTGACAGACTGACAGACTGACAGACTGACAGACTGACAGACTGACAGACTGACAGACTGACAGACTGACAGACTGACAGACTGACAGACTGACAGACTGACAGACTGACAGACTGACAGACTGACAGACTGACAGACTGACAGACTGACAGACTGACAGACTGACAGACTGACAGACTGACAGACTGACAGACTGACAGACTGACAGACTGACAGACTGACAGACTGACAGACTGACAGACTGACAGACTGACAGACTGACAGACTGACAGACTGACAGACTGACAGACTGACAGACTGACAGACTGACAGACTGACAGACTGACAGACTGACAGACTGACAGACTGACAGACTGACAGACTGACAGACTGACAGACTGACAGACTGACAGACTGACAGACTGACAGACTGACAGACTGACAGACTGACAGACTGACAGACTGACAGACTGACAGACTGACAGACTGACAGACTGACAGACTGACAGACTGACAGACTGACAGACTGACAGACTGACAGACTGACAGACTGACAGACTGACAGACTGACAGACTGACAGACTGACAGACTGACAGACTGACAGACTGACAGACTGACAGACTGACAGACTGACAGACTGACAGACTGACAGACTGACAGACTGACAGACTGACAGACTGACAGACTGACAGACTGACAGACTGACAGACTGACAGACTGACAGACTGACAGACTGACAGACTGACAGACTGACAGACTGACAGACTGACAGACTGACAGACTGACAGACTGACAGACTGACAGACTGACAGACTGACAGACTGACAGACTGACAGACTGACAGACTGACAGACTGACAGACTGACAGACTGACAGACTGACAGACTGACAGACTGACAGACTGACAGACTGACAGACTGACAGACTGACAGACTGACAGACTGACAGACTGACAGACTGACAGACTGACAGACTGACAGACTGACAGACTGACAGACTGACAGACTGACAGACTGACAGACTGACAGACTGACAGACTGAACAGACTGACAGACTGACAGACTGACAGACTGACAGACTGACAGACTGACAGACTGACTGACTGACAGACTGACAGACTGACGACTGACAGACTGACAGACTGACAGACTGACAGACTGACAGACTGACAGACTGACAGACTGACAGACTGACAGACTGACAGACTGACAGACTGACAGACTGACAGACTGACAGACTGACAGACTGACAGACTGACAGACTGACAGACTGACAGACTGACAGACTGACAGACTGACAGACTGACAGACTGACAGACTGACAGACTGACAGACTGACAGACTGACAGACAGACTGACAGACTGACAGACTGACAGACTGACAGACTGACAGACTGACAGACTGACAGACTGACAGACTGACAGACTGACAGACTGACAGACTGACAGACTGACAGACTGACAGACTGACAGACTGACAGACTGACAGACTGACAGACTGACAGACTGACAGACTGACAGACTGACAGACTGACAGACTGACAGACTGACAGACTGACAGACTGACAGACTGACAGACTGACAGACTGACAGACTGACAGACTGACAGACTGACAGACTGACAGACTGACAGACTGACAGACTGACAGACTGACAGACTGACAGACTGACAGACTGACAGACTGACAGACTGACAGACTGACAGACTGACAGACTGACAGACTGACAGACTGACAGACTGACAGACTGACAGACTGACAGACTGACAGACTGACAGACTGACAGACTGACAGACTGACAGACTGACAGACTGACAGACTGACAGACTGACAGACTGACAGACTGACAGACTGACAGACTGACAGACTGACAGACTGACAGACTGACAGACTGACAGACTGACAGACTGACAGACTGACAGACTGACAGACTGACAGACTGACAGACTGACAGACTGACAGACTGACAGACTGACAGACTGACAGACTGACAGACTGACAGACTGACAGACTGTGACAGACTGACAGACTGTGACAGACTGACAGACTGACAGACTGACAGACTGACAGACTGACAGACTGACAGACTGACAGACTGACAGACTGACAGACTGACAGACTGACAGACTGACAGACTGACAGACTGACAGACTGACAGACTGACAGACTGACAGACTGACAGACTGACAGACTGACAGACTGACAGACTGACAGACTGACAGACTGACAGACTGACAGACTGACAGACTGACAGACTGACAGACTGACAGACTGACAGACTGACAGACTGACAGACTGACAGACTGACAGACTGACAGACTGACAGACTGACAGACTGACAGACTGACAGACTGACAGACTGACAGACTGACAGACTGACAGACTGACAGACTGACAGACTGACAGACTGACAGACTGACAGACTGACAGACTGACAGACTGACAGACTGACAGACTGACAGACTGACAGACTGACAGACTGACAGACTGACAGACTGACAGACTGACAGACTGACAGACTGACAGACTGACAGACTGACAGACTGACAGACTGACAGACTGACAGACTGACAGACTGACAGACTGACAGACTGACAGACTGACAGACTGACAGACTGACAGACTGACAGACTGACAGACTGACAGACTGACAGACTGACAGACTGACAGACTGACAGACTGACAGACTGACAGACTGACAGACTGACAGACTGACAGACTGACAGACTGACAGACTGACAGACTGACAGACTGACAGACTGACAGACTGACAGACTGACAGACTGTGAAAGACTGACAGACTGACAGACTGTGAAAGACTGACAGACTGACAGACTGACAGACTGACAGACTGACAGACTGACAGACTGACAGACTGACAGACTGACAGACTGACAGACTGACAGACTGACAGACTGACAGACTGACAGACTGACAGACTGACAGACTGACAGACTGACAGACTGACATACTGACAGACTGACAGACTGACAGACTGACAGACTGACAGACTGACAGACTGACAGACTGACAGACTGACAGACTGACAGACTGACAGACTGACAGACTGACAGACTGACAGACTGACAGACTGACAGACTGACAGACTGACAGACTGACAGACTGACAGACTGACAGACTGACAGACTGACAGACTGACAGACTGACAGACTGACAGACTGACAGACTGACAGACTGACAGACTAACAGACTGACAGACTGACAGACTGACAGACTGACAGACTGACAGACTGACAGACTGACAGACTGACAGACTGACAGACTGACAGCCTGACAGACTGACAGACTGACAGACTGACAGACTGACAGACTGACAGACTGACAGACTGACAGACTGACAGACTGACAGACTGACAGACTGACAGACTGACAGACTGACAGACTGACAGACTGACAGACTGACAGACTGACAGACTGACAGACTGACAGACTGACAGACTGACAGACTGACAGACTGACAGACTGACAGACTGACAGACTGACAGACTGACAGACTGACAGACTGACAGACTGACAGACTGACAGACTGACAGACTGACAGACTGACAGACTGACAGACTGACAGACTGACAGACTGACAGACTGTTAGAAAAAACAATTTTTTTTACGAATACATAACTTGCCTTATAGTACTTATAATCGCAAGAAAGAAGTAGGTACCATACGGGCTGTACCTAGTGATTTCATAATTAAACATTCATGGCATTTTTCATCGCATATAATTCATATGCGAATTAACGAATTACATTAACGGAGTGAATTAATGGATATGCATTCATGTCATTTTTCACCTGCCGAATAAGCACCTCTAAGTTAGTAGTGATTTCACAGCTTAACGTTCATGTTTCATTCTTCATCACATATAATTTGCTTACGAATAAACTAGTTAACTCTACTTTGTGATTTCACTGGTAAAAATTCACCTCGAAAATCACATGGTGGTAAATTCATCGATGTTTTCATACCAAATTCATGAGGTGTAGCTTACACTCGTTGATGAAAAAGCTGGTGATTCATGCATGAATTACCCAGTCCTATTTTTACTCCCATTATTATATTAAAACATTCAAAAATAATGTACATGGGTATCTCCTATTAAATTCTCTCCTATTTTCCTCATCGCTCGCCTTGTGTTCCTAACATTTTAGGGATAGTTACCAACTTAAGGTAACATTTTGTAATTTATGGGTTTCAAATACAAATACAATATACAAGTACATATAATAAAAAGTTTTGCGTTCAATTGCAATAAATAATTAAATAATTTCAATTAAATAAATAAATAAATAAATAAAAATAAATAAATTGCAATATTTTATAAATACATTTTACATATTTGAATGCAAAAAGACCAGTTTCTTGGCATTTCCTGGGCTGAGCAAAGTTGGAGAGTTGTTGAGAACACGCGTTCGCCGAAGTTACGAGTACTTGAATGCAAAATCTTTTAAGAATATGGGTGTTTTCATAAACGCAGGTAATCTGTAGAATCGCATTTCTTTTCTCATGCATTATTGAATGAATACACACTTCAGAATATGTGCAGTTGACACGAAGGCTTGTTTTAATAAAAAAAAAACTTTGTCTCGCATTCGCGCCCTTTCTGTAACCAAAAAATAATGGCTACTTAATCTGCTCGATCCGGATGATATTTGGACGCTTATAAACGGTTGGACTGAATTTCCACTAGCTTAGTCCGACCGAAAACCTGACTTTATGAACACGTTTACCGCAGTTCTTAGTTAGACACACGTTTATATTAACACCGTATATCTGTACATATGAAGATGTGTCCAACAATTATGACAATCAAAAAAGACAGAAGAGGCTCATTCGCTTGTGCCTTCTACATTCCTGCGGAATGTAAAAAATTGAAATTTGAATGTTCACTAGAATTTTTTTTCATCCAAAGGAAATAAAGTGAACTGGTGAACTATTGAACTAGACCCTTGAATTAAGTTCACTAGCTCACTTAACTGAACTAGTTCGTTCACGAGCTATCCAAGACTAATCATAATCAGTATGCTTTTGTCTTTGGACATGCAATGAGGATCGTCATGGTTATACGATATTTTCTAGGAAATAACGATAACGATTCGTGTAAGTTGGTCAGTGGGTAGAATCTTTTTCAGTGGTTGTTTTTTCAATTCATTGTGGTGAGAGTATACACAGGCACCAGTGATTTGAAACAAGTTCGCCCATATGCCACGTACTGAAAATTCTTGGCGTGTGTCAAGTTAGCACTACGCTTTCAGTAATTTAATATTTTGATTACGCAATTAATTGTAGAGTAGATTTTTAATATTAAATTTGTTGCGGAAGAATACAAATATGTAGCTCTATTATTTTCTATAAAAACGGTATGCAGTGCTGACCTTATATCAAGTTAGCACTACACACTTTGTAAAATAAAATAAAATGAATACACTTTAATTAAAACTTTTTAAGCAATACACACCTGTTAAAAAAAAAAAACTATAGTAAAATTTAAAAAAAAATATTTTTTTCCACAACAAATTTTAAAGTAAAAAACTGCAAATAATTTCATTTTCAGAATATCTTATTTCGGAAAGGGTAGTGCTAATTTGTTATGGAGTTAGCACTAAATACCGTTTTTACCGTTTTTTTTTAACTTAGCACAGACATTTTTCGATCACATTATATGCATAAGATTCTTAATGGAAACGGCTAAAAGTATTTTTAAAGTCGTTTTTCACTTAATTTTGTATACATACAAAATCTAAAATTTTTTCTAAAAAAAAATTGGTGTGAGCAAAAAAACTATTTTTCGAAAATTTTGAAATGTAGTATTATTTAAAATTTGAAGTAGATCCTGTATAAATATTTTGAACGAAATCCGATGATAAGAAAGTACCATTAATAACAAAATATTTTGTGTAAGTACATAGACGAACTTTTGTCACAATCGTTAGAGTCGTTTTCGATAATTAAGATGATAGAAAAATTTGTATGTCAAGTACCGTTATTTTTGGGGCTAAAACAACGATTCAAAAATCTAGTTGGGACAATCACCGAAAACGGCTTACCACCAAGTTTGAACAAAATCGGTTGAGTAGATCGTTCTACAGATAGACAGACAGACGGAATTTCCGGACCCACTTTTTTGGTGCTCTCTATCATCGTAATGTCAACTTTGATTAAAATCTCGAGTTCGGTTTTTTTTTCAAATGCAAAACTTGCCCTATAGTACCTATATCGCAAGTAAAAATCTTTCCTACATCAATAACTTTTAGCATTAGATTTTTTTTTCACTAGAACCTAAAGTTAAATTTTCCTAAAATATATTCTTTTTTATAACCTACATTTTGCTTTTAATTATCAGAATCTACATTTTGTAAATTCAAAACCATTTAACAAAAGTACTTCTATTTAATTTTGTGTAAAATAGTTCGCATCTCAATTGTTAACCCAATTCTAAGCTCTCAAAGCACATATTCATACGTGATGACACGACTATGACTACAATAAATATACGATATACATATACCGCTGCGGTTCATGGAAGTTATTTAATACATTCCCTTCCGAAAAAAAAACAGCACAAGACTATAATAAACAGGAATGACGCCACCAATGATTGCTAGTCTGCATTCCACAAAAAAAAATTGCAAATTATTTTTCTTATGGGGACATTTAAGTATTTCATAACCCCCAAGCTTTCCCAAGACCAAGAGCAACTCTGAAAATATTTTCGCCCGCAATTTAGTTTAGCTCTTCTGGAAGAAAAAGTCCCCCAAGGATAAAAGCCATCTAAGATTAAAGTTTGCCATGCCTGACGGAGATGTAAACTTTACCTCATACATACATCTATTAGAATGCTTTCCATATGTGTTGCACAGCATTGCAGTAGAATGAGTCAATGCGTTTTAGTATTTGCAAAAGATAGGTAACCATTATTTAATTAATGTTTAGAGTGTAGATATTGCTATAAGATACTTTCCACTAAAAGAGTTATGGAAAAGTAATATGAATTTAAGAAAATGATCTTAACAATTAGTTAACAAACGAATTTTATTTTTTTCCTTTAATTGGGTCTTATTTCACAATGAATGATTAAATGATGTTTTCCAAGATCGATGTTTTTAACGTATTTCTTTACTCGGTTCTTATTGCGCAATTTGTAATTTTCAGACCATAATGGTTTTTAAGCATAATTTTTAAAAGCAATAATATTAAATTTGTAGCATAGATGCGTTCGAAAATGCATATTTTCTAAATCTAGAACTGTATAGCTATATTGCTTATATAATTTCAAATGACGTTGTTTTCAATAT
The DNA here is from genome assembly GCA_910595825.1 of Philhelius pedissequus. Classification (NCBI taxonomy): domain Eukaryota; kingdom Metazoa; phylum Arthropoda; class Insecta; order Diptera; family Syrphidae; genus Philhelius; species Philhelius pedissequus. The sequence goes on along the minus strand of OU343160.1, from coordinate 247,026,693 downwards.
AAATATTTGTCTTTTAATATTTCGGAAAAACATACACATGTACATACATAAATCATATGCATTTTTAAACATTTCTAAGGAGCATGTAAGGATGGCATTTTAAAAGCAATACAATAATTGAACGAAAAAACGAGGTATGCGCTAAACAATTTACATGTTAAAAATAACAGCTGATTCATGACATGTCTTCCCAATAACTTCGCCATTTTTCATTTCTGACAAAACTTAACATTTTTTTTTTCAAAAAAGTTACCGTTGGCGAGATATTGAAGAAAAACTGATTTGAGGCTTGTGATCCCAATCTGATAGGACTATGAAATATTAATTCGCACAATTTTCTCTTACAGTTTTTTAGAGTGATCATTAGTAGTCTAAATAACGATTTTCGGAAAAATACTGCTGGAGCTTAAGTCGCCATTTAGAATTTAATGAGGAATTGGTTATCCTTTTTTATTCATATAAAACCCTTTTATGAGGTAGAGTTGAAGTATGTGCGTTTTTTTTTTGAAAACTCGAAATTTCGAAAACGACTTAATGAATTTTTTTGAAACATTTGTTAGTTTTTTTTTTTTACAATTTCTTGAATAGTTGAAAATCTTTTTTCCTAAAATAAAACACAACCATGCAACTGTTAATAAAACCGTTAACAAAAACAACTTAAAAAAAAAAGCCGCTCCAACGATTCTTGATTTTTTTTTGATATATTCATATTTGTCCAACCATTCAAATGTCATATTTTTGTAACTCAAACTTTATTAACTAAACTAAACTAAAAATATTTTAGTATGTGTATCCAGTCGCGTAGCTACCATGGGTGACTGCCGGGGCGGCAATAATTGTGTCACCCCCTTCCACAATTATGAAAAACAGTAAAATTTATAAGATTCACTTATTTTTTAACACACTATCAGAATTGGTCGAAGAGAGCTTATAGCAAGCCCCTCTTGCGATCCATGGTTTACCAACCCAGAAAACTGTGTTATACCACCGGCTCGTCATTTAGTGCAGTGTTAGTTGTTAGTAATCAAACTCTATTACAAATAACACTTACACAAGTACAAAATGAAAATTTAAACAAATAATAATTCGTCAATTCAAAACAAGAACATAATTACAAACAAACAACATTTAGGATCGTGGAACACTGGTTTTTATTATATAAATTAAGGTTTTTTATCTATCTATTTATATATGTATATAACGGGTGATTTTTTTGCTACTTGGTTTTTGACGTTTATATTTTTGACAGATCACACATGACATATTCCACGAACATTTGACATTTCGATTCAGTATTGTTTGCCATTTCATCATGAATAGACTTACGCCTGAACAACGTTTGCAAATTATTGAAATTTATTATCAAAATGCGTGCTCTGTGAAAAATGTGTTTCGCAAGCTACGTCCGTTTCAGCGACGAGGCTCATTTTTGGCTAAATGGATACGTGAATAAGCAGAATTGCCGTATTTGGAGTGAAGAGCAGCCAGAGGCAATTCAGCAGCTACCAATGCATCCCGAAAAATGCACTGTTTGGTGCGGTTTATGGGCAGGCGGCATAATTGGGCCGTACTTCTTCAAGGACGATGAAGGCCGCAGGGTTACGATCAATGGAGAAAGGTACCGTTCGATGATAACAGATTTTTTTTGCCGAAAATGCAAGAATTGAACTCGGTCGACATGTGGTTCCAACAGGACGGTGCCACATGCCACACTGCACGCGAAAGCATGCATCAATTGAGAGGCGAATTTGGTGAGCAGTTGATCTCACGTTTTGGCGCAGTCAATTGGCCACCAAGATCATGTGATTTGACCCCGTTGGACTATTTTTTGTGGGGCTATGTTGAGTCTATTGTCTATGGGGACAAGCCAAACACGATTGCTGCCTTGGAAGCCAACATTGAACGCGTCATTGGTGAGATTCCAGCCGAAATGTGTGAAAAAGTTTGCCAAAATTGGACCTTCAGAATGGACCACCTGAAGCGTAGCCGCGGGCAACATTTAAGTGAAATTATTTTTAAAAAGTAAATGGCAGAAATTGATTTATCGATCCAAATAAAAATTTCATTCACTTTTTACAAGTTTCTGTGTTTTTTTTTGAAACCAAGCTCTTAAAAAATCACCGTTTATATGCTTTCTTATATAATGTTATAAGGAACAATCCAAATTATGTGTGTGCGCTATCTTCTTTTTTCGGCTTGATCGATTTGAATAAAATTTTCAGGAGCTCTTAAGAAATGTTTGGAGAGTACATATGAGAAATCTGTTTGCTGTCCGAGCTGTCTAGAACCGGAGTTATGGCCAAAAATGCAGTCACATGTTTGTTATTGCTTTATTAGTATACATAATTATGTTTTGTTTGGTATAGACACACTTTCATTTTGGTTTCTCTTTGTTGCCGCGCGAATGAACACAACTACAGGATTTGATTCCCATTAAATGGATTTCGTATTTTATTTTGTCGGTTGTCTAGAATGTTCCATGGATTTGTTGGACGACTTAAGGGTGGAAAATTCGTTGTGAAGCTTGAAAAATGTCGGTTAATTGTGAAAGTCATTGTGATAGAAAACGGTTTTTGTACATTTTGGGTGGAGAAGCTTATGAGATATAATATATTAGATGACGCTGTGCTGCGATCAATGCAAAAACCCGATAGATTGCGTTATAATTACATTGACTTAGGCTGTGCTGGTGTCCTTTTCACATTTTCTATTCAGCAAATGTATATTTTTTTTTGCTGCAATTGATTCCAGTTTTGATTTGATTTTGAGTTTTGATTCCGGATAGTCGTATTCGTTCTCACATCCCCAAACGGTACAGGCATTACGATCAATAAAAATTCACTGCCATTTATCTATTCGACAATCTTTTCAGAAAATAAGTTTAAAATGTGAAGTTATCCAATCATTGAGAAATATTCATTCGTTAATTTCATTTGAATAGGATTTGTCAAAATATCAAATTTCTTTATTTGTTACATCATATGGCATATATGGCATTGCTGCCACACTGTTTGAATGCGGTCGAACTGAACATCCCCCTTTGAAGCTGGCGATGAATCTTCTCACGATTGAAAAGCCAATAACGTGCACAATGACCAACAATTCGGCGAAAGCGAAATTGATGCGAGAATGCGAAATCATCATTTGGGATGAATGCACGATGGCGCATAAGCGAGCTTTGGAGGCAGTTGCCCGAACGATGAAGGGCTTACAAAGTGATTCAAAGTGGCACAAAATGGTATTTGTGGCGACATATCAAGAAGTTGAAATTGACCACAAATATGGGATTCGCATTGCAGGACGATACATCGGCTGTTGAATTCTCGAGACCAATGCTGGTTTTTGGCAATGGCCAAATTCCTGTTGATGTATCGACTGAATTGATATCATCCGCGGCAAATTTTTGAGAGTTAACAACGTCGAAGGGGAAACTCATCACCAAAGTATAGTGCTTGGGTAATACTAGCAGCGAAGAATAAGGACGTCGCCGAAAGCTGAAATTTCACTATTCAAAGTCAATTCGCTGGACGGCATTCGTACAAAACCGTTGACAGGAGCCAGGAACTCGACATCCTTACTCCTCGAATGGCGATTATTACAACTAATCTTCCATTCCAATTCAAACGGATCAGTTCCACGTTCGAATGGCTTTCGCGATGACGATCAGTAAAGCGCAAGGCGAACCGTTGGAAGTCTGTGGAATAAATCTCGAATTTCTCTGTTTTTCGCACGAGCATTTTCACGTGTTTTTGCGCCGGAAACAATTCTAAAAACATTGTTTATCATATCACTATCTTACTGACTTTGATTGCATTCAAATAAATCACAAAGAAATTTGAACTATCTGTGTTTTATTATGGCTGTTGGGCTTATAGGAAGGCGTTAAATTGGGGCGAGACGAAGTTCGCTGGGTCCGCTGGTAATATATATAAAGAACAATCCAAATTATGTTTGTGCGCGAACTACTTTTTTTCGCTCGATCGATTTGAATGAAATTTTCAGGAGATTTTAGAGAATGTTTGGAGAATGCATATAAGAAATCTGTTTAGTGTCTGGTGTCTAGAATCGGAGTTATGACCAAAAATGTCACTCACATGGCCGTCAATGTTCTATAATAGTATAAATATTTAGTTTTGTTTGCACCCACTTTATTTTGGTTTCTCTTTGTTGTAGGGATTATTCACAAAACTACTTACATCCCGCGTGTATGCGCACAACTACAGCATGTTATTCCCATTAAATGGATCATGATATTTTATTTTGTTTGTCGATCTTTCTGGAACGATTTTTCTTCACGTTTTTTTCTAGAATGTTTTGCCTCGAATGTTCCATGGAGTTTTTGTACGATTTAAAGGTGGAAATTTCGTTGTTAAGTTTCAAAGATTTCGGATAATTCTGCTGCATTTTGGGTGGAGAAATGAACGTGCACGAGTACGATAACTCAGGCGCAGCAAAATAATAACGGATTTTTTAGAGGGGTCAAAAACAAGCATTTTTTACTATGGAAGGGGCGTCTGTCTCCCTCGTTAAGGCGGGAGGGGCAATTTCTTAAAAATGACTTAAAATGAAAAACAACATATTAAAAAACAACGGCAACGGCAAAACAAAGTCGGAAGGAAACCTGGTCTTTTATATTTTGTTTCAATATAGTTATTTGTTTTTGAAAAAAATATTTTCAAACTCAAAATTTAACAAAAAAAAAAATTTTTTTTAAATGTTACTATTTTTTATTCAAAATTGTGAAACAAATTTCTGAATTGGATTTAATTATTTGGTGTTCAATTAAATAAATTCCTAATCGAACACTGAAAATTAGATGGTTTTATGTATTTAGTTTATGAGAAAATTGAAAATTACCAAACCTACTTTCTTATTCAATTTGTATTTTGTTTGGATTTATGTAAGCCTTCAAAACATTCAATTTATCCTATACCTATATCCAATGTCAATAGCTGTTTTCTAAATATATATATAGGTACGTGGCCCAAAGCTGCCCATTTAAAATGCTCATACGTTAAAATGTAATGCATTATACAAAATTCACTTAACCCATGTTTATGTAACATACCTATATAATGCAACTGTAATGTTCAAAGTATGTATATACCTATTTGAATCATTAAAAAAAACGAACAAACATTCTAATTTTGTACCGTTAATTTTGCGTGCACATGTAGTATACATATTATATTTATGTACTACTTCATTCCAAACTCAACAATTTTTTCAATATTTTGGTCGTTAGAGGATTTGGTATCCACAAATGAAAAAAGCATCACTTTCTTAGAAGAAGTTGGGCGAATTCCATCAAAGATCTCAACTCCCCCATCATGTTGCAACTTACCAATGAAAGTGGAAAATTATAAACAAAGTAAATTCGGCTGGATTTGGCGGTACTCAACAAAAAGCACAAAGAAAAAGTTGAGCGAAATTTCAGAAACATTATCAACCCATCCATAGGCACATTTTTTCATGGGCTACAATTTGGAAAGAGATTCGGGAAGTTCTAGCTATAATTATCTCGTTCGTCATTAAAATACAAGTCAATAAAGTTTTTCAGGTAAAACATTTAATCATAAACTAAAATTACTAAAGTTTTGTATTATTTTATCACTTTTTATTTAATGTAGCATTTAATCGTTTGGCTTCATCACGACGATAAAAGTACACTGAGTAAATCAACAATTATAGACTACTATAACTATTGCCATGAGATAACCAATATTATTGCCTCACACACTGATATTAATATCGGTGGCGAAGGGAAAACGGTGCAAATCGATGAAACTTTTTTGACAAAAAGAAAATATAACCGAGGGCGTATAACAAAGCAACTGACAATAGTGGTGTTGGGGTTGTATTGTAAGGAGGACAAAATAGGACTCTTCTTTAAAGTCGATTCAAAATGCAAGGCAGATTTGTGGCCCTACATTCACAAATTCGGAAGCCCCAACACTAGCTATATTTGTTCAGACAGTGTCGCCTTTATGCAGGTATTGAACAAATATTCCAAAGGGATACTATCCATACAACCACGAACCATAGTAGAGTTGACCATTAATGATCTGGAAAATCTGAATAAACTTTTAAAACAAATATTTTATGCCGAAGAACGACAAACCACAATTACCAGTACATGGCCTTTTTTTCTACCGAAAATATTGCCTTGAGAGAAAATACAAGAACGATTTGTGCTCTCAAATCATACAATTTTTATTAGACTTTAAAAAGGTCTATGCATACACAATCGATAGACCCGAAAGTGTGGGATTACACCTAAAAGATTTTGATCCACCCAATGTTCAAAGTGAAAATCTAGAGGATGTAATTCCTCCAAAACAACAGACTTCTGACCATCAACCACGAACTGAATGAACTCTACGAACACCACAGAAACGAGACTATTGATGATGACTTCATTGATGAAACTGGCATTCATTTTTAAGATTTATAAGAACACGGGGCTTAAGAAATTGACTGACTGATTCACCCAGACACCGAGTGCACACGAACTGGCTGACTCAGACGTGGAATGCAATGAAAGTTTACCTCGTTACGGTGCATTCTGGATAACGCTAAATGACTTTCTATAAATAAAAAAAATTAAGTATAAAATTAGTTTTTGTAATTTTTAATTTTCTCATAAACTAGAAGACAAAAAACCATCTAGTTTTCAGTGTTGGATTAAGAATTTATGGAAACATCAAAAAATTAAATCCAATCCAGTAATTTGTTTCACAATTTTGATTAAAAAATAGTAACATTTAAAAAAAAATTTTTTTTAATTAAATTTTGAGTTTGAAAGTATTTTTTTCTAAACCTGTTAACACAAATAACTATATTGAAACGAAATATAAAAGACCAGGTTTCTGACTTTCAGAAAACCTACAACTTTTCTATTTTAAGCGTTGCCGTTGTTTTTTGATATTTTTTTTCATTTTAAGTAATTTTCTAGGAAATTGCCCCTCCCGCCTAAACGGGGGGAGATAGACCCCCCCATCCGGTATTAAAAAATACTTGTAACTAACTGTTCTACAAGAATCCATTTTTATTTTTTGGCGCCTGAGTTATCGTACTCTCCCCAGTTAACGATATATATAATAGATAACGCTGTGTTTCGATCAATGCCACAACCAAATAAATTGCGATTGCGATATACAATGACTAAAACTGTGCGCGATTTTACTGGTGCCCTTTTCATATTGTCATTTTCTATTCAGCAAATGTGCAATTTTTTTTCTTGCAACTGATACGAGTTTTGGGTATTATTACGATTAATTGTAATTCGAATTTATCAATTCGATAATTTTTTTTTCAGAAAATAATTATCAGTAAGCTTATCCAATAAGGTTGCTGGCATTCTTTTCGCTATGAAGCTGGCGATGACTCTTCTTACGTGACAGCAAAATTGATGCGAGAATGCAAAATAATTATTTGGGATGAATGCACGATGGCGCATAAACGAGCTTTGGATGTAGTTAACCGAACAGTGAAGGACTTACAAGGTGCTTCGGGAATCTCTTCCCGTCATCTCGAAATCAACTGCTCACGATGAACCTAAAGCATACCTAAAATCGCCGTCTTTATGGAGGCATGTCAAGAAGTTGAAATGGATTACGAATATAAGTCGCATTGTAGAACGACTCATCGGCTGCTGAGCTCCCGAGACAAGTGCTGGCGCTTACAAATTCAATTTATAAATTATTATATTTTTTTAAAGCATCAGGGTACAAGACCATATGATGCCGTCTCTTAGCTATATTTACATATATATTTAAATTTAAATTTAAGGAAAAAAGAAAATTCATATTTCATCGTAACGGGTTATCCATTTTGCGGTTTCAAAAGTAAACGTAAATAAAACACATATAAAATATTTTTTTTCATGATATTTCTTTTTTATTATAAAGTTTGAACGTTGACATTATGTGTCAAACACTACACCATTTAAATGAGCACCACACGAATTGTTGCAAGCATCGATTTTTTTGAGGTAATTTTCGACCACTTTTTGACACATATTGGGTATCTCAGCCATAACTTGACAAATGTTGGTTTTCATGTGCTCAAGAGTTAAAGGTTTATCTGCATAAGCACGGTCTTTCGCATAGCCCCACAAAAAAGTCCTGCGGTGTCAAATCGCATGATCTTGGTGGTCAGTTGATTTCGCCAGGACGAGAAATTACGCGGCCAGGAAATGTCTCTTGCAATAGAGCCATTGTGTGGCATGTGGCACCGTCTTGTTGAAACTGCATATTTTCCAAATCGAATTCTCTAATAGCAGGCAAAAAAGTCGGTTATCATATGACGATAACGCTCCGAATTGACGGTGACAGTCGTTCCATCGTCGTAAGAAGTAAGGTCCAATCACACCTCCGGCCCAAAGAGCGCCCCAAACAGTGACTTTTTGTGAATATAATGGCCTCTCTTCAATTACTTGAGGATTCTCAGAACCCCAGATACGACAATTTGTTTATAAACATACCCACCGAGTGAGAAATGTGCTTCGTTACTGAAGAAAATTTTGTTCGAAAAATCGCCGTCCACCGCCTGTTGTTCAATTTCCATTCGACGTATCTGCGACGTTGTGAATGGTCAGCTGGCTTCGGATTTTGTGTGAGCTGGTCTTTACATGGAAGTAGGCATAAATCCAAATGCAAAATTCGCCATAATGTGCCGTAAGATAGTCTTAATTCCTGAGAACGATGAGGAATCGACACATTCGGGTCTTCGGCAACACTTTCACTTACAGCAGAGATATTTTCAGTGGTACGAGCGAAACTATGATGCACAGGCCTTACAATATCTGCTGACAATCCAGTCTCTTCAAAATTCTTCACAATTTTGCCAATTGCTTGCGTAGTTGCACGATTATGTAAACCATAGTCTCCTCTTGAAGCACGATATGTGGCTGTTGCAGAAGCACCATTTTTGTAGCAGGTTCTAACAATTTTTATGCGTTGTGCGATAGTTAAGCGATTCATTTGCGTAAATGTCAGACTTTCAGCTGAAAAAAAAAAATGGTTTAACAACTTAGATCGACAGATGTCGAATTCCAGCCCTATACTTTTGAAACCGCAAAATGGATATTATAATTCGTGAGTGGCTATGGCATTTTTAATGTATTGAACTGATCGTACTTTAGATGGATTCAAAATTTCAGCAGATTTGTCAGTAATTCTGCCTGATGTTCTATCAATTTGGCGGCATATAGGACACTCGACAAGCATATTCCAAACTGAGAGTATTGTTTGACAATTAGTACATTGTTTAGGATTTCCACCATTGTAATAATGTTGAGTGTTGAACGGTGCTTTTCCAACTCTAATTCGGAAAAGTTCATTGATTTCTTCTCGGTTAAGAGACCGATTGTATGGGGTACGCGTGTATGTAGGTTGATGTTTTCGTAGGAATGTTTCAGTATAACAGCAACTTTCGATAAGCATTTTTTTATGATCCTCAGTGAATGCTCGACGTAACAGGTGGTTAATTTTGGGATACCCGATAATGAGTAGATAGTTGATAGTAGTTCTTGCGGCAAGATCTTCAGCCTCATTTCCTTTGATTCCACAATGTCCAGGAATCCACGCAAGCATAATATTTTTATTTGAGCATAAAAGTCTTCTTATAACATCCATAGAAGGACGTTTGTTTGTCTCATTCTTGAGACCCAGGTGGATGCCAAGGTTATCTGTTAAAATCAACGATCGGTTAGAATATTTTTGAGCAAGAGATATGCCTATATAAATTGCTGTTAGTTCTGCGATGTAGCTATCTGAGAAGTCTGGTAAGAGTGCTTGGTGAATAAAAGATGATTGAGTATTTATGCGCATTAGCCACAATCCCTGCCATAGTCTGTGTCCTCTTATTTTTCCATTAAAAAACAATTCTAAAAATAAATGTCATACAATGAGTTGCTGATTTACTCATTACATGCTGTTTAGGCATAGAACTAACAACATGTGGTTGAGTAAAAATAGTATACCGATAAAATATGACAAAGAATATAAAAATTAATGCGAATTATAAAGGACATAGATAAATAAGACACGGACATTTATCTGCATTAGTCAGCGCCATCGCTGGAGATAAAATCTGAGGCAACAACCACCTACAGTCTCAGAACATCGCGCCACACATCTTTCCTATCATTCTTTCTCTTCCTTAACTTCACGACCGCGCTGTGTGGAAACATTTAAAAGGGTAGTATATTCTTGAGCGCGTGTAGATTATAAAAAAAAAAAAAACATGGACGATTGCGTAAGAACACCAATTTTCTTTTTTAAGTGAACCGTCTATGTAAAAGATTCTATTAGCTTGAGAGGTATGTAACGGAATTGCTGTTCCTAGTTGAGTTACCGTGCGATCTTATGCAAATTCCTACGAGCATTCTTAAACCACAGGATTCTTAAAGATACCCAGGAACGTATCACTAGGTTGTCCAGTCGGCTGAGTGCGGTAGGCACGCTAGCGAATGTCATTTAAGCTACCTCGTCGGAAGGGTGGGATCTTGCAAACGCCACTGGACCGCTCCGTGTACTTTTTAACGTGTCTATAAAATAAAATAAAAAGAACAAACCAAAAGCTCTTAACAAGTACCACTGTTTTAATCTAACCAAATCTTCAAGTATGGAATTTTAGATGGAATCAGTTCCTGATAGTGGCCCTCCCACTACAATCTACTCAGTGTAGACAGTCCATGGTTACTGCACCACAAGAAATCTATTTGCAATCACCCCTATAGTTAAGTCAAAATATTCTAATTTTGACTGGCCTTTTCACCGCCTAGACTACCCTTAGTCATCACCCTTTCCCAAGCTCACTTTCTCAAATTATTCACTTGACATCCTTAATGTAATTAATACGCAAGATTTCAAACAATTAAACATGGTGTTCACTTATTAATTTTAAGTTAAGTTTGAATATTTATTATCAAAAATTAATAAAAAAAGCTTTAATTATAGAAATTTAAAAACAATCAAATAAAGGTTCATTACCATGTGTTTGACTCTCAAGTATATTTTCATAAGTTCATAAGAGGATATCGAAATCAGAATCAAAATGTACTCGTACCTCTGTATAGGTTCATAGACCATTCTAACGTCGTTCTCTCGTGGGAGTCTTAAATTTTGCAAAATCATATAAATATTTCACTCCTATTTTACTTTAGGGTTATTAACTTTAAGCGAGTATTATCGAAAATAGAAAAAAAAATTGTCTATAAAACCTTGAATCAAGCGATTATTATCGAAAATAAAAAAAATGTTGTCTATAAAACCTTGAATCGACAACAGACTACAGATTTTGTGAACTTCTAGTGGAACGTATCACGCGTTCTGAACTGGAAATGACCCTTAAGATGGCGAAAGGAACTAGCCCAGGCGAGGAAAAAATTACATACAAGATGGTGAAACTGCACGATGACAGCCTCAAATACAGAATTTTTTCTCTTTATAATAACATCATATCCACTGGAACTTTGCCACATGACTGGAAAAGAGCAAAACTTAAGCAAATTCCGAAAACATCGCGAAATCATCATGACCTTAAGGAATATGGACCAATTTCCCTCCTTCCCGTTCTATAAATTTTTTTTCGAAAAAATCATTGCTAGACGAATTGGTTGGTTAATGGAAAAGAAAGCTAATACAGGACAACATGATTTTAGACCTAAAAGAGGAGTTACAACCCTCCTTCATCTCTTGCTGAAAATTTATCAACAACAAAACACAGCGTGATTATGTCTTCGGATTTAGAAAAGGCATTTGATAGAGTTACGATGGTGCCAATTATTAAGCAACTTCATAAATTGGGAGTTCCTAATCTAATACTGAAAGTGTAGTCCAAAACGCGTTTCGCCTAGGCGGCTACAGGTCATAAAAATCTTCAATTTGGCTTTGATCCACAGTCCACAAAATCTAAAATAATATTAAAATATTATTTGCGTTTTATTCAAAATTAATACTGAAAGTAATCATGTCATTTCTGAGGGCTAGAACTTTTCGGGTAAATGTTGCTGGATATAACTCATTAAAAATGAAAATGGACAATGGGACACCACAAGATTCCTCTCTTTAAGTTGTCTTATATAATGCATATATTGATTCGTTTATTGTGAATCTTACCCAACCGCCATACACTCTCGACTTTAATGGAGTTTGCGCTGACAATACTTACGTTTTTGCCTCAGGAAATCCTATCCTGGTAAAGGATATTCTTGAAAAAAAAACGATTTAGCAATGTTTAATTTTGCCAACAAAGTCGGTACGATTATCCCTCCATCAAAAACAGAAGCATTACATCTCTACCGAAAAAGAAAATGCACATCCATCCCACTTATATTACGAGAAACAGCTATTACTTTTAAAAAAGAAACAAAAGTATCAGGAGTAACTTTTTGTTGAAAATGGGACACACATGCAAAGGTCTTAGTTAACCAGCTAAAACAATAGAACAATGCCTTTAAAATGATTTGTTCTAAGCGAAAAGGACCACACATTGAAACTGCGCTTCAAAATTGTAAAAACTTTAATTGCCGGTACCCTGCAACACAGTATAACTATTTTGATGTGGACTGCAAACAAAAATATTAGCAACGTTAACTCAGCTATCAACAAGGGCGTAAACAGTGAATCAGTTGATTCACTAGTTACACTGCTTATTTGGGGATTTTTTTTGTTGGAAATTTTCTCTTTTTGCTCCCTTTTCACTTGGGGATTTTGTCTTTGGGGATTTTGTTTTTGGGAATTATGTTTTTGGAGCAAATGCCCGATACATCATCAATATCAATATCTACTTTATTTTTGTGAAAGCTTAAGCTTTGTAAATAATCTCATAAGATTGTTTGAAAACATAGAAAACAACAATTAGTTTTTCTAGTGAAAAGTGAAAAACAATAAGCATTGCGGCATTCCCATTGTATCTCTTTGTCGTAGAAATATGACCTATGACCTAGACCATAGCCATTTTATTATATGTAATTTTATAGCTTTTATAAATTGATACATTGTTCTCCTTTACTTCCACTAAATACTCAGCTTGCAAAATTCAAAAAAGAAATCACTACTGACGAAAAGATCTCTACCTGTATGCAACCACTTTATTATAAAACAAATGCAATATTTTATGCTGCGTATTGAACACAGCCACCGGAGAAGGTTCGTTCAATTTAGGTATCGATGTCGCGTTATCGATTTTTTATTGTTTCGTTTGCAAAACTTACCGACTGGCTAGCCTCTCTGCGGCATGGCAACCAAACTTTCTTTTTGAATTTAACCTGCAACCTTTCAAGACCTGTGATCTGCAGCCCTAGAGAAAAAGTGATTATCTGAGTTCGCTTTTAACCAAGAAGTAAAGGAATATAATCGCTTTAAAGCGACAATTGTTTCGAGCTTCGCAAGCTTGAAGAATTTTGCCAGTAGCCATGCTCGTAAGTGCTTTTAGAAAAGCAAATGTTGCAAGTTGTTTTTGTGTCTTTTTGATATAAGTGTCAGCTTATCGTTTTCCTTATATTATAAATTAGCCACAGGAGTTTTGTCCTTGCGTGGGCTGTGAGGGAGCCATATTCTTTAGTCCGAGTCTGTATCTTTAGGACTCTGAAGAAGCCACGCCGTCTTAATCTAAAACTCTAGAGAAAAAAGTCTACTCTTTCGGTCTCCACAAAAGTGAGCCATAAAGTCGAACGCATTGCATCGCCAACTAAATGAAAATTTACAAGGTGTTGGTACGTCCTAAAAAGAAAAATCCGCATTGGTTTATGCGAACCACGAAAACACGAGTGCCTAGTACATTTGCTGGCTGGTGCCGTAGGAAGTGCTTCCAAGGCCACTTGTGTCGACGTCGTCATCGACACGCCACAGTGGGCCAGCCAGCGTGTCATTCAGACCCTTATCTTGTCAGAATGTTACCGAAATAATTGAGGTTCATCCACGATTAGTGTTCCGCAAGACGTTTTACATCCAGCTACTTATCGATATAATAAGCATATCCACCCGTTTTATGATCGTATGCTTAATGTACATATATTTCGCTTTTCATCGCTATACATAATTGGATATGTACATATTATTATATATACATGTATCAGCGGCATGTAACTACATCCTACCCGACATACTTACCCGCTATATACCTACCCATCAACCAACACCATCGTCCCTCGTCATCATCAGGGTCCTCCATCATTGAAGTCCAGCATCCAACTAACCTAGATTTAAGTAAAACTCTAGTTTTTGTCAGTACAAAGAGTGAAACATTTTACTTTCAAGTCATCGTAATCACTCAAGAGTCAAAATCCACAAAATATAGGTATTTATTTTCCAGCGCATTCTGAGGATCACCAATATGTGTATATGGTAAAGCTTTTCTCTATTTTTTTATATAGCGTATTTAGTTTAGTATAAGAGTTTAAAAAGGAAACTCTATAATTGAAATCATCTCACACCAACCAAGTCGTGCGCACAACTTCGATGTAGGAGAGAGAGATCGATGAGTGCGACTTACATGATATGTTTAACTATGTATATTTATTATATGTAAGAATTGGTGCAATGATTTAGAAAGAGTATTGAAAAGAGCGAATTGGTGCTGAGTAAGCTCAGTTTACAGAAAAAGAGAATTAACATAAAGTTGACAGATTTTCATACATACATATATTCTGATTTTCAATATTAACATTAAGTTTACAGACAACATTACAATAAATATTTTTAATATACAAATGGTCAATGAACTCTAAAGTAAAGTAAGAGTGAAATATTTATAGGATTTTTCAAATTTAAAACTCTAACTAGAGAACGACGTTAGAATGGTCTTTGAACCTATCCAGAAGTACATTTTGATTTTGATTTGGATGTCCTCTTATGACTTATGAAAGTATACTTAAGAGTCACACACATGGTAATGAACCTTTATTTGATTGTATTTAAATTTCTATAATTAAAGCTTTTGTTTTTAAATTAAGTTTTGATAATAAATATTCGAACTTGACTTAAAATGAATAAGTTTACGTTGAAAGAATTTATATTTAATAATTTAGATTTTAATTGGTGAATAAATGAATACCATGAAGTGATTGAAAAAAAAAATTCCTTTATTGACTACAGCAAAAAATTTAAAAATTGAAAATAGAAATAAAAACACCAACGAATTTATTTAAAAAACAATTTTAATTGTATGCATTTCGAGCCGACATGCAGCCCATCATCAGCAAATTTCAATCGTTACTAACACAAAACTTATCAAAACAAAAATTAAACAATACAAACAAACTTTGAAATTTACGTTAACATTTTAACAAATATATATGAAATCATGCTAATGAAAATAATGGAGAGTCTATATTCCCATTGTCTGTGTTCATCACATTTTTTGATTTAAATATTAGAAGAGACTCAAATGCATCTAGTTTTCTTTGGTTGTGTACATTTTTAAGCAACCGAACACTCTCTTCAAACGGTCCGATTCTGTGCGGTGGTTCATTTTTGTCACACGAAGAAAAGACATGAGCAGCGACTGATGAGCGATTTAGTTGTTTATTTTTTATACAACTCATATGTTCTTTGAATCTCGTCATGATGTTCCGTTTCGTCTGCCCTATATATATACTGTTTATCCCACAACTGTTTTGTTTTTCGTGATAAATTTTACAAAAATGATCATGGAACCACCATGGGAAATCCACCATTGTCAACATTTATCGCTGAAGCATTTATGTCTAAGTTTGAAATGGACCTCCAAAACGAAGGTTTATTACCAAGGATTTGGTTGAGATATGTTGACGATGTCTTTAGTGTTATAAAAAAGAACGCAGCAAATGACACCTTAAATCTTTTAAACAACAGGTATGAAAGCATTAAGTTCACATATGAAGAAGAAGATGACCAAAATTGTATAACCTTTTTGGATGTGTTATGCAAAAACCGCAACAATAAAATAGAATTTGAAGTCTTCAGAAAAAACACAGCAACAGATGGGTATATCACCAAAGACTCGTTTTGTTCTTATCAACATAAAATTGCAGCATTCCATTCAATGGCATACCGATTATGTAAGCTTCCACTTTCAGTTACAAATTTCAAAAAAGAGTTTGATTTCATAGTTCGCTTGGCAGACATAAATGGTTTTGATAAGTCAGATGTTGAGAAAATTGTCAAAAAACAATCAAACAAAGTTAGAAAAAACAACATATCTACACTTTTCACCCAAAATGAGACAACAACAAAATCACGTGTATCATTTTCGTATATTCCAACAATAACCAACCAATTACGAAAAACACTCGAAAAGGAAAACATAAGCTTGGTTTACAACAACAATGGAAAACTAAGGAATATTCTCGGCTCAACGAAAGACATCACACCAACAAGTGCTAAAAGTGGCATATACGAAATCAGCTGTAAAGACTGCAACAAAAAATATATAGGGCAGACGAAACGGAACATCAAGACGAGATTCAAAGAACATATGAGTTGTATAAAAAATAAACAACTAAATCGCTCATCAGTCGCTGCTCATGTCTTTTCTTCGTGTGACAAAAATGAACCACCGCACAGCATCGGACCGTTTGAAGAGAGTGTTCGGTTGCTTAAAAATGTACACAACCAAAGAAAACTAGATGCATTTGAGTCTCTTCTAATATTTAAATCAAAAAATGTGATGAACACAGACAATGGGAATATAGACTCTCCATTATTTTCATTAGCATGATTTCATATATATTTGTTAAAATGTTAACGTAAATTTCAAAGTTTGTTTGTATTGTTTCATTTTTGTTTTGATAAGTTTTATGTTAGTAACGATTGAAATTTGCTGATGATGGGCTGCATGTCGGCTCGAAATGCATACAATTAAAATTGTTCTTTAAATAAATTCGTTGGTGTTTTTATTTCTATTTTCAATTTTTAAATTTTTTGCTGTAGTCAATAAAGGAATTTTTTTTTTCAATCACTTCATAAACTTAGACTACAATATCGGTTAAATACTTTTAAGTGATAAATTTGAAAGTTCAATTATTAATGAATACCATGTTTAATTATTTGAAATCTTGCGTATTGATGACATCGAGGATGTCAAGTGAATAATTTGAGAAAGTGAGCTGGGGAAAGGGTGATGACTAAGGCTAGTTTCGTATGGTGTAGTAACCATGGACTGTCTACCTTGAGTAGATTAGGAGGACCACTATCAGGAACTGTTTCCATCTGAAGTTCCATGCTTGAAGATTTGGTTAGATTAAAACAGGGATACTTATAATCAGCTTTTGCTTTGTTCTTTTTATTTCATTTGTATAGGCACGGCAGTCCAGTGGCGTTTGCAAGATCCCACCCTTCCGACGAGCTAGTTCAAATGACATTCGCTAGCGTGCCTAACGCACTCAGCTGAGTGGAGAACCTAGTTATACGTTCCTGGATTCCTTTACGTATCCTGTGGTTTAAGGATACTCATAGGAATTTGCATAAGATCGCACAGTCAGTTAACTAGGAACAGGAATTCCGTTATACAGGTGGCGCCCAACGTGGGGCAAGAATTGTGTTGCAATTTTCGCGGTTTCAAGACCTAAAAAACCATTTATTTAAATTTTCAAACTATAGCCATATCATTTTTTTTTATTTTATGCCTTAGCCATTTAAACCTTAAGCCTTTTTTTGTGAACTAAGTAGGATTTGTCCGGATGTCAAAAAAGTATATAAATACAATACTTCGAAATGCAAAGTCTACACCTGTTTCTAACAGTGACGTTTTTTCATAGGTGCGCAGGAGTTCACCGCACACCCTACCAATATCACTTGTATTTTGCATGTGTTACCAAAATCCCTAAATGTTTTCATTTTAATTTGTTTTCCAACTAAGTTCCTTATTCAAAGATTTTCTCATAACTTCAACGCAACGACTCCACATTCAAAATTTTAAAAACCAAGACACGAAATTCATGCTCCCTTATAAATCTTTCTACAGCTCTTGGTGTTCACCCTCATCAACCGCACGGTTTTCCTTTTCCTTTTTTCGGACAGCAAGAGAATTCATTCTCAATCAAAAAACACAAATGCACACATTTGGGAGTTCTCCCAACATCAGCGCACCCAAGTGATACAAATCCCCATATTAAACAAATATCCAACAGAAAGAGAAGAGATAATTCCCAGTAAAAGCCTATATAATTAGGTGTTCAACAACATTCAGTGCACCGTCGGCCAGCGTCTTTCATTCCACCATAGTTTTTCGGTTTGCTAGTGCAAGAGAAGCAGGATTTGCACATAGTACGAAGAGCATTGGTAATTTGATATTCATTTTCATTGAGCCTGCTGTGGATGTGCGCTGTGGTGCTGATTCATTTTCTGTACCTGTACGAAAACAAACCTTAAAGATAGATGCTACGATCAGAGAAACCAGATATGCCAGCCAATGCCAGGCTACACGTGAAAAACAGGATAAAGAGAAAAGAGAGTTTATTTTGTTCCTTGCGTGCTTGCGGTGCGGATTCATTGCGTGTACCAAGAACAAAAAATACAAACATACTTATAAGCGACGTTTACGTACAAGTGTATACAAAGCGAAGGTTGAACAAAATACAAAATCATTTAATTAATGTAGTATTAAATGTTATTTATGATTCTGGTAGCATTTTTTGACAGTGCTAGATTTTAATTAACTGGTTTTTTAAGTTTCCCCAGCTTAAAAATATCACCATTAAACGATTCCAAGAACGGTTGATGCACTTGAATTAAAAGAAACTTTTTCGAAAACATTTAAAAATAGCCACATCGAGTGAATCTATCAAACGTTCCTTTTCTGATCTTAAACACGTTAAATCGTATGACAGAAATAAAATGCAGGAGCAAAGATTATCGCAACTTGCAATTATGTCCAAAGAAAAATCATTTTTAAAGGAAATAAAAAAAAAACAGTTTCTATAATGAAGTTTTGCAAGTTTTTTTTAAGAAATCGCGACCAATTGAAATCCATATGAAAATAATTATTTTTAAAGAAGCAAAAATTGCATTATAGAATCACCAGTCTTCATCTTATTTCAATTTTCACCGTCAAGATATCCCAAAGTTTCCACCTTTTTGCAAACTCCAATGTTGATGGTTGTAGCACACACAAACAATTTCAGAAATTTCTTTTTATGTCGAGATCTTTTATTCCAAATATTTATTTTAATGGGGTCAACATCGAAATATTATACCTGCCGCAACTTTTGTTAGTGTTCATTTGGTTTTCATTTTGCAAAAAATGCAACACGAAATGTGCGAAAAAATAATACTGAAGATGTTGACGACGAAGCGTCACGTATTAATCCTGCAAATGGTGGAGGTAAGCAAGATGACCTTGGCGCAGGTACATACGGATCAAGTCAGAGAAATTTATCTCAGGATGAAAAGCTTACGCCTTAAGCCGGGTAGAAGTTCTTCAAAGGCGTCAGGTAGAAGATGAAGCCGAAAGGGTGGATCTTCGAAAACAAATAATCTTAGACTTAAGTGAAGTGCTTAGAGCTTTTCGCAGTACTCCTCTACCAGAAATTCAATCCCCCACAGTTTACTACACCTTGAATACCAATAGATTCCTTAGTGAAATCAGATTTCAAAGCGGCGAAAACATAAACCAAAATCAAAATGTAAACGAAAACAAAAACAAAAATGAAAACCAAAACCCAAATTCAAGTCAGAATGAGAATCAAAGCCCAAACGAAATTAATAACAGAAATACAAATAGAATTGCGAGGGTAGCTCATGAAAGTATTCGAGATGTATTAGACTTCCATCTCACTTGAGAATTTCCGTAATTTCATGAACCGACTAGAGGATTCCAAGTTGAATAAGTTCCATTATCCAAGTTTGAGCAATCGATATTCCAATCCAAGCAATCAAGTTTCCAATCCAACTCAATAGACCCGACCAGTGGATTTTAAGAAATGGGACTGGCATTCGATAATGATAAAGTGTCCATTGAAGATTCCCTTTTTATGCTTAAGCGTATAAAAACTTGTTATAAGGTTTCTTGGGATGATGTTTTTCTTCATTTCCATATTTTTGTGTCAGGTGAATTCGAGACTTGGCTTTGGACATATTTAAAAGCCAATCCTGGTGCTACCTGGCGACATTTAGAACTTGCTCTCTTATAGCAATTCAAAAGACTTGAAATTTCACGTAAAATGTTTGACTGACGTCAAACTCAGACTGACACTTTCGATAGTTTCTATCTAGACATTATAAAATTGAATTCACGTTTGCAAGTACCTAAATCGTCTCATGAAATAATAGACCTTATCGAGCAAAATGTTTAGAAAAAGACCGGGGAACTGTTAATAACATTCTCCACGAAAAGTCTACCTGAAATGGTTTACGTTTGTCGTACCATCGAAAAACGCTTTAGTTAATATGAAAGTTTGAGAACAAAAACATTTCTGGTCACAAATTCTAGTGCAAGACCTAAGATTAATGAGTTAGATGTGGGAGACGAAGAGTCTCCCGATTTTGATGCTGTTGACGTTTTCTCAAAGGAGAAAGACTTCAACATTTATACTAATTGTAACTGCAAATCTAAAGGCCATATACATAAGTATTATATATTGCCCACAAAGAAATCTATTTTGCTTTCGATATGGATTAGAAAAAAATACCTCGCCTAAATGTCCAAAGTCTTCTGGAAACCGGAACCGGGGCACACCAACCGGGGAGTTTTGTCCTACAAAAGTCAACCCAAAACAGAAACAAACATAGACAATTATAAACTGTCACACAATGATAATATACCTGCTATTTCACGCCTAAAACTACCTGATTTTCCAATTTCACCTGACAATTCTAAAGATAGTAACCAGACTTGGAATCCCAATTTAAATATTCGAATTCTTAAAAGTGCAATAAACAAACGTGAAGTCAGGCACAAGGAATCTTGTCCAAAGTGAACTTTGGACAATAGTAACTTGCAAAGGAGTTTCAAAACAAATCAAATTGTATTCAGTGCCCTCTTTGGAACAACCCTTATATTTAGGGGTTAATTTCTGAACTCACTTCAGATCAAACAATGAACCTTGAAAATGTTATTGGCATGTTTCCATCCGCAGCCAAATTTGGGCTCGGTAAAACATCGCCTAAGGAACACAGGTGAGGCCGAGCCCGTAAAAAAACGTCACTACCCGGTCTCTCTAGCTGTGAAAGCCCTAATGTATGCTGAACTTGATAGAATGATATCCTTAGGAGTTATCGAGGAAATCCAAAGTGCCTGGAGGTCACCAATAGTCATGTTGCAAAATCCTGGGAAAAATAGATTGTGCCTCGACTCGAGGAAAGTCAATAAGAAACGAAGAAAGATGCATATCCTCTTCATCACGTTGATGGCTTGCTTAGTCGCCAGACCGACACTAATTATATATCCACGGTGGACTTATAGGACGCGTTTTGGCAAATACCCCTGGAGAGTCTCGAGGCAAAAGACTGCGTTTACCGTGCCCGGCCGACCCTTATATGAGTTCACGATCATGTTATTTGGACTTCGCAACGCTCCACAATGGCTTTGTACACTCATGGACATGGTGGTGCCTATTGAACTAAGACAACATATTTGTGTTTATTGGGATAATATATGAGTGGTTTGAAGAACACATGAAATCTTAGCCAAACTTGCTACGCTTTTGAGAAACGCTGGGTTAACAATTAACTTATCCTAATCAAAATTTTGTTTAAGGGAATTAAAATGTTTAGGTTTTATAATAGGGGGTGGATGTATCCAGACCGATCTAGCTAAAGTATCTGCAATCAGGGATTTTCCCATACAAAAACACCAAGGCAAGTTAGACGTTTCTTAGATTTGTCTGGGTGGTATAAGCGATTCGTCCGAATCGCTAGCTACGCCATTGACAGATACCCTTAAAAAGTGTAAATCATTCAATTTTACACAAGAAGTCCAGTCTTTCAGAAACCATTTAAAATATTGTGCAATACGTCTACGATTGGAGTAGGAAGTGTTTTGTGTCAAGATGACAAAAACCGAGTCGAAAGACTGATATATTACATTTCGCATAAATTTACATCAACACAACACAACTATAGCATTACTGAGCTGGAGTGCTTAGCAGCTTTCCTTGGGGTAGAAAAGTTTCGCAGCAACGTAAAGGGGCAGGATTTCTCCGTAATTACGGATCACGCCAACTTACGTTGGCTAATGAATCAAAAAGATTGGAATGGGCGTTTAGCAAGATGGAGTCTTCGACTTCAACGATTGCTTTCGAGATCCAACACAGGAATGGCTCCCAAAATGTAGCTCCGGATGCGCTTTCGCGCATCTACAATTGCAATGAGTTAACAACAGGGAAAGTTGAGACAAATATGTCTGATGTTTTACACGTAAGCCTTAAATATCCAGCTATCATGTCAGGCGAACATGAAGATTTAGTTAAGATGATAGAAGCAAATCAAGACCGGTTACCTGACCTTCGGATATCAGATTATTTTATACCTTGCATAGGTAATCTTATCGAAGATGACAGTGCTTGGAAGCTATGGATACCGTCCAAGTTCACAACCAGTTTGATTCGGTTAGCACATGAATCTACTCGTGCATCTTATGGTAGGATAGCCAAGACGTTGTAGCATATCCGCAACCGTTCTTACTGGCCTAATATGGCGGCTCAAGTAAAAACGATTATCAGAGATTACAACGTCTGCACGACCACTAAAGTGCCAAATTCCATCATGGGACCACCAATGGGACAAGCTTGCTATGAAAGCCTTTTCAACATATCTATGTTGATTTTTTGGGACCATGCCCAAGGTCAAAAAGGGGTAACGTTCATATAATTGTGTGCCTTAAACGGCTTATGAAGTTCGTACTGGTTAAAGCCATAAAAAAAGCTCCAAGTGAAGCTGCTGTTAAATTTTTGGAGGATGAAGTGTTTGCGATATTCGGAGTACCCGAAAATCTGCTGTCCGATAATCGGAAGCAATTCGTAGGGTAAGAATTTTCCAAATTCCTTACAAGCTATTGTACAAAACATTTAAAAACAGCTTCATATACGCTATTTTCCTTAAAAATAAGATGAATGGTTTTTTTTCTTTCCCATTTCTGGCATAAAATACCAAAAATTGGAGAGTTGTGTATGGGCAACCACTGTATTATAAAACATATAACAATTAGTTTTTTTTCAAATACAAAATTTTATTTTACTTATCACCATACTTCATGCACGCGTAATGAACACATTCACCGAAGAAGGTTCGTTCAATTTAGGTATCAATGTCGCGTTATCGATTTATTGTTTCGTTTGCAAAACTTACCGACTGGCTAGCCTGTCTGCGATATGGCAACCAAACTTCCTTTTTGAATTAAACCTTCAACCTATCAAGACCTGTGATCTGCAGCGCTAAGATCCGCTTTTAACTTAGAAGTTAAAGAATACAATCGCTTTAAGCGACAATTGTTTCAAGATTCGCAAGATTGAAGAATGTCGCCAGTAGCCACGCTCGTAAGTGCTTTTATAAAGGCAAATGTTGCAAGTTGTTTTTGTGTCTTTTTGATATAAGCGTCAGCTTATCGTTTTCCTTATATTATAAATTAGGCACAGGAGCTTTGTCCTTGCGTGGGCTGTGAGGGAGCCATATTCTTTAGTCCGAGTCTGTATCTTTAGGATTCTGAAGAAGCCACGCCGTCTTAATCTAAAACTCTAGAGAAAAAAGCATATTGTTTCGGTCTCCACAAAACCCTAAGGTCCTAAGTAGGGTGAGCCAAAAAGTCGAGCGAATTGCATTGCCAACTAAAGGAATATTTACAAGGCATTAGTACGCCCTAAAAAGAAAAATCCGCATTGGTTTATACGAACCTTGATAAAGTCCGACGAACTTTTCATTTAAATATCCACGTGTATCGACGTCATCGTCGTCGAGGTTAAGTGGACCAACCAGCGTGTCATTCAGACCCCAATCTTGCAGGAATTTTACCGAAATAATTGAGTGCTGTTTCAACAAAACACAAGGACCCTTAGGTTGAGAAGCGTAGAAGTCAAAGACGTTTCGATCCACGATTAGTGTTCAGCCACAAGTCTTACATCCAGCTACTTATCAATATAATTAGCATATCCACCCGTTTTATGATCGAATGCTTAACGTACATATATTCCGCTATTCATCGCTACACATACTTGGATATGTGCATATTATTATATATACATGTATCAGCGGCGTGTAACTACAGCCTACCCGACATACAACATACTTACCGGCCTTCCTATCAACCAAAATCATCGTCCACCATCATCATCAGCGTCCTGGATCATCGATGTCCAGCATCCAACGGACCTAGATTTAAGTAAAGCTCTAGTTTTTATCAGTACAGAGAATGAAACATAAAACTTTCAAGTCATCGTAATCACTCAAAGGTCAATCTCCACAAAAAATAGGTATTTATATTCCATCTCATTCTGAGGATCACCAATATTTGCATATGGTAAAGCTTTTCTCTATTTTTTTGTATACCGTTTTAGTATAAGGGTTTAAAAAGAAACTCTATTATTGAAATTATCTTACTTCAACCAAGGCGTGCGCACAACTTCGGTGGAGGAGGGACAGATCGGTGAGTCTGAATTACAAGCCACGTCGCCGATCGTGCACTTATGGCATTTTTAATTTAAATGGCACTGTGGCACTCAAACCCCCCCAAGTGAGACTCTAGGAATCGGCGAGCAAATGCTTTAAAATATATCCACGTTCATGACCAAACTTAGTTTTACCACATGGTAGTGCATCTGAACGGATTGTTTCACGCTTAAATAACTGTAGTGATCCACTACATGCGACCCATATAACCTCTTTATATACGACAATTTCCATTCCCAAGACACCACACACGATCTTGCATAGAATCATATTTCCTTGTCACTCGACCAACCGATCTACAAAGAGCATTGCGACCCATTTATGTGTCTTCTTAGTGAAACCCTACACCTACTGCAATTAATTAATTGTCGCCTGTTCTGTATCTGGACTATAGCCTTGACTATAGCTAAGTTTACAAAACACATGGGTCAGTACAAAAGGTTGTAAGAATACCATGCATTGTTTTTGGATATACAACACGTCATACCGCACTACAATTATAACATCGATGCCTGTGGTGTATCCGGTACTGCTATAGCCTTAGCTCTGGATATGTGTACCCAATGGATGTGCTACATATTGGGCCAGTGCAAAGAGTAAATGACCGTATGATCCATTGACACGTATTGGACAATAATGCAACTATTGATTTTGGTTTCGATGACAATAGATATTGAAAATTATGACGATAATGAATGGGGTTGTATAAGAAATACGATCTCATATGACTTATGCTGAAACATCATTCTCAAGTGGTTGAATAGTAAGGATGGAAATAAGGTCTAAACTCAGTATAAATAGGCGTAGGATGATCAGGATAGTATCAGAATTTGTACACCATCGAAACTCTAAGGTCGCAGCTATTAGCATTGAGACAGCGGACCTTTAGAGCTAATAAAAAATTGTTATTAAAGTTGTCTTCTTTTTTTTCCTTACAAATTCTCCCCGGCCAACTCTTCCCTTTTCTCTTAAGGGAAGCACGGTTGCGAGCGGGTTATTTCATGGTGGCAGCGGTGGGATACTTAAATAAAAATCCCTCTACCGAAAAACAAACAAAAAGTTGTGTGTGTTTTTTTTTTGTGTGTAAAAAAAAAGTGAAAATCCTATAAATATAAGACCTGGCGAACTCCAAAGTGGACGCGAAGGCAAACATTAGGTAGTGTGAAAAGACCAGGTTGTAATTTACAACTTTAGGGCGTGAAGCCTGCCTGGCAAGACAAAAAAAACAGTCAAAACTGAACCATAGCAACAGTAAATTACAGCAGCAGTAACAACAATAGTAGCAGTGAAAAACAGCAGTAGCAGTTCAAACATCGAAAAAAATCAATCAAAAACAACAGCAGCAGAAATAACTGGTCTTATAAAATTATTTTAAAGTAAGAAATTATTTTTAACTATATATATATTTTGGTGAACCCTATTTTTTTCCCTCACTGACATATAATAAAATTCAAAATTGTCAACACACGACGAAACCGACAAAGGCTAGAACTTTTTAAAATATTACCCTTTAATTTAATATTACAACCTGATTTTGAATCCGAAACAATGGCATTCCAGATTAATATCAGTGATATATTCAATATCGTGCCTATTTTTAACGGTAGCCCTGCCGAGTTGAATAAATTCATCGCATGCGGGAACATTTTGTTCTCGTCATGTTAAAAAGAGGAACATACTACGTTCCTCGAAATAGTAAAAACCAGGTTACAAGGCCCGGCTTTCGAACTTATACAGTTCAACTCTTTTACAAAATGGAGTGACAGTCGAAAAACTAGAGGAGGAATATAAAGAAACCAAATCTCGAACCGTTGTTCAGAATGAATTACTCTTAGCACGACAAACAAATAAAGAGTCAGTTAAGGAATTTGTTGACAAAATTAGTCAACTTTTAACCTCCCTTAACTCGGCAACGTTCGCAAGTACTAGTGACGTATCTGTCAGGACGTATTTGGTAGACGAAAACGAAAAACTGGCAATTCAAACTTTCGAAGACGGTCTCCTAAATCAAAGTTTGCATTTGATGGTTCAAGCTCACGGAGAAACCAACCTAAAAAAATCTATCAACTTCGCAGAAAACCATGCTGCTAGAATATACAGGCAAATACCTTCCTTTAGGAACAGACCTCCTCCACCTCAACAAAATTCTTCCTCAAGTTTCTCTTCCCGACCCACCTGCCAGATATGCAGAATCCCGGGTCATACGTTGCAAACTTGTTACCGTAATAATTCCTTGCCAACCATAACTCCAAAAAGAGAGGAAGTGGTAAAATGCAATTATTGCAATAAAAATTACCACACCGAAAGTGAATGTAGACTGCGAAGAATACACTCACAAACAAACCAAATAAACCCCCAAAATCCTTTCAGGCAGAACCTCTTAACAGGAACCCAAAATAATGACAGGAATAAAAATGCCGAAAAAGGACAGGTGAATTTCCACCATGTAATGCCCGTAGTCAAGTCAACGGTGCGGGAAACGAAAACTGTCGGGACGATCAGACCGGCTATCCATCCCGACAACACATTCAAGCCGAAATCCACCAAATACAAGAATAGTGGCAAGC
The DNA here is from genome assembly GCA_910595825.1 of Philhelius pedissequus. NCBI lineage: Eukaryota > Metazoa > Arthropoda > Insecta > Diptera > Syrphidae > Philhelius > Philhelius pedissequus. Next base: position 246,999,539 of record OU343160.1, on the reverse strand, counting down.
GTAGTCATCGAACTGCTTCCCTATAACGACCTAACTATCATCCGAATTCCCTTCACAGACGGTCAAAATAGAAATCTCGTTATCGACACTGGCGCAGAAATCAGTATCATAAAAAACCCTACCACCCAACCCATGAAAAACGAAAAAACAAATGTGACAATTTCAACCATGGGCGGTCATAAGGTAATGAGTACTGGAATTGCCAATGAGAGTCTATTGATCGGTTCTGATGAAGATAAAATAAAAATTACTCACCCCTTTCATATTCTAGATATAAGCACTGACATGGATTTTGACGGCATCATCGGTAACGATTTTTTGAAAAAATATTCATGTGTAGTTAACTACGATGAAAATTTTATAAAGATCTGCCCTTTTATCGATGACCACTCTACTGCTATGGTGCATAGTGTTGGGAAAGTACTGAGTACTATTCCCGACCACAAAACTTATGTGTCAGAAGCAAATCAAGAAATCCATTTGGTACCTAAATCCGAAATTTTAGCTCAAACTACTATGCTCAAGAAAAAATACAAAAATAAAGCCAAAACAAACCTTCAAGAAGATTGCACGACGGAAGGGTCTAAAAATACTGACTCTGATTCCCCTCAGTGTCTTACAGACATCAATGCAGGAAGTACAGAAAAGGTATGGGAATCGTTGAATGATACCGCTTGCCATCGGGTCGGGTCAGGAGATTCGCCACAAAAAGACTTCGATAAAGTTGCTAGCAAAAAACTTCATTCGAAGAAGGTCAAAGGCAAAATAATTTACAATAAGCCTATGTTAAAAGAAACCATAGCAGAAAATAAATTCAAACCAGCAGAAAGTAAGACTAAGATAACAGAAATCTCAGCAAAAAATAGGACTGGGCAAGAAAAAAATAAAAAAATTATAAACATAACTCTTGAGCAACGTAGTCAGCAAATGGTAGAAATCCCATTTAATTACCATAAACAACAGGATATAGTAATAGAGAAAAAGGAGATAATCCCAGGGGTATACTTAGGTGAAACAATAGCCAAACCTGAAAATAATAAGATAAAAATATTATTAATGAACACATTGGAGGAAGAGAGGAGCTTAAATTTTAATGAATTAAACTTAGAATGGGATATACTTAATAATTATAATATCATTTCATCTGAAAGTCACCAAGATCGCTTGCAGAAAAGACTATCAGACTTAGAAAGTATAATAAAACTGGACCATTGCAATCAAGAGGAACAAAAAGCAATATTGAATATCTGCAGGGAATTCAATGATTTGTTCTTTCTCAAAGATGACCACCTCACCTATACGAATGCAATGGAACATAAAATAATTACAAGTAACGATAAACCCTATAGACTCCCTGAAAGTCAAAAGCATGAAATTCATAAGCAGGTGAACGAAATGCTTGAGGATTCAATTATAAAACCTAGTTTCAGTCCTTGGAATTCACCACTTCTCTTAGTTCCGAAAAAATCTGGTGACAACGGCGAAAAAAAATGGAGAGTAGTCGTAGACTTCAGAAAACTCAACGAACAAACAATCGGAGATGCGTATCCATTGCCAAATATCACTGACATTTTCGACTAACTTGGTCAAGCAAAATATTTTAGCACGCTTGATCTAGCCAAGGGATTTCACCAAATATTGGTCGCAGAGTCGGACAAGGGAAAAACTGCTTTTAGCACGCCATTTGGTCACTACGAATATAACCGTATGCCGTTTGGATTGAAAAATGCTCCGGCAACATTCCAGCGACTTATAAATAACGTCCTTATGGGTCTACAAGGCCTAGAATGTTTTGTTTACGTAGATGACATAGTTATCTACGGGTATGATCTCCATAACCACAATGGGAAGCTCGTGAGAGTACTGAAACGTCTAAGAGAGCATAATTTGAAACTCCAGCCAGACAAGTGTGACTTTCTCAAAAAAGAATTGATTTACTTGGGGCATATAATCTCGGAAGAAGGAATTAAGCCTGATCCTGAAAAGGTCAAGGCAGTCAGAACATTCCCTGTGCCCAAGAAGCCGAAAGATGTCAAATCATTTTTAGGTTTTGTAGGATACTATCGAAAGTTTATTCCCAATTTCGCAAATTTAGCCAAACCTATGACTAAACTTTTAAGGAAAGACTCTGTCTTTAAATGGGACGCCTTTTGCGACGAATCTTTCAGAAACTTAAAACAAAAAATTATAGAACCTCCAATACTTTCTTATCCTGATTTTACTGCGGAATTCATTGTCACTACTGATGCTAGCGATGTAGCTTTGGGGGCAGTTCTTTCACAAGGTCCAATCGGAAACGATAAACCGATTTCCTTTATATCTCGAACCCTCAATGATCAAGAAACCAAATATACAACTCCAGAAAAGGAATTGTTAGCAATTGTGTATGCGCTTAAACAATTTAGACCTTATATCTATGGACGAAAGTTCACTATATACACAGATCATAACAACCTACTTTGGTTAATTGGTCAAAAGAACCCCACATCTAGATTATTACGTTGGCGTATATTGATGGAAGAATACGACTTCAATATCATCCACAAACAAGGCAAATGCAATGTCATTGCAGACGCCCTCAGTAGAGTAAAGTTTGACAATGAAAGTAAAGTCCTGGTGACAACTCGTAATCAAGCAAGAAACCAGAATAACCACAAAACTGTGCAAGATAACGGAGAAGATAGTATAGAACACCTATAAACATTCACTCTTTTGGAAGACAAGGGATCAATCTTCGAAAACAAAATAGTTAAAATAAAAGTATTAATAGTTCCAATTATCGAATCAACTGATGAGGAATACCTACAAAATAAATGGCCAAACTATATTAAACCTGATATAGGAGAACTCACAACATTCCCACAAAATAAAGAAACATTTTTTATAACCACTTTACCTATCCCAATTAGAACACACAAAGATATGGAACTAATAAAACCATGTCTCACTTCAGTTAGCGATTTAAATATTAATGAACAGTCGATTGCATTCTCATTGCCCTGCATGGATAATGACTCAAAAATTAAAATTAAAACACTTCTTACAGGCATTTTTCTAAAACAAAATAAAATTATTCACATTTTTACCAATGAAAAGATATTCTTGGATGATATCGAGTCTATTAAAACAGTATTATATGATTTCCACGACTCCCCTCTCGGAGGTCATCAAGGTATAACAAGAACTACGAAAAAAATAAAAGAAAAATATTTCTGGCCAACCATGAACTCAGACATAAAAAACTACATACTCCAATGTAAATCCTGTCAAACAAACAAGCTTATACGAAATCCCCGAATTCCCATGAAAATCACCACGACAAGTTCAACCCCGTTCGAGAGAATAGCCTTGGATATTGTTGGTTCACTACCTATTAGTGACGAGAACCATAAGCATCTCCTTACATTCCAAGATGACCTCACCAAATTTACCGAGGCTATGCCTCTACAAAATGCAGAAGCTTCTACCGTAGCTAGGGAATTTGTCGAAAAGATTTTGTGTCGCTTCGGATTTCCTGAGGCAATCCTTACGGATCAGGGCACAAACTTCCTCAGTCAATTATTCAAAGAAGTTTGCAAGCTTCTCAAAATCAAAAAAATCCAAACTACTCCGTACCACCCTCAAACTAATGGAGCACTTGAACGTAGCCATCGCACTTTAGCCGAATACCTTAGGCATTATGTTAATCGTGATCCCCTTTCGTGGAGCACATGGATACCATACGCTATTTTTGTGTTTAACACAACTCCACATAGCAGCACTGGCTATACGCCTCACGAATTATTGTACGGTTACCCGGCTAGGATTCCAGCTATTCTTGAAAGAAATCCTCAGGTAACCTACAATTACGAAAATTATGCGACTGGGCTAAAATCTCGATTGCAGCATGGATTCCACATTGCTAAGGAAACATTATTAAATATCAAAGAAAAATCTAAAAAATACTACGATAAAAATACAAAGCAAAAAGCGTTCGATATAGGTGATAAAGTCCTTTTAAAAAACCACACAAGAAAGAACAAATTATCTTCACTTTGGGAAGGTCCCCACGAGGTCCATAGAATAATATCTGACGAGACAACTGAAATAAAAATACATAACCGGACGAAAGTAATTCACAACAACGACCTTAAACTTTTTACGGACTAAGCAGAACGACCCCAGCCCAATTTATCTTTATAAATGGTACTAAGGCAAACTTTCTTCTCCTAGAATGGAAATAATCAACTACGAATCTAATTCTGCCTGGATGCTGGTTAACATCGTCAACCAAAATAAGGTCAAACTGATAATTGTGCAAGTAAACATAGGGACCGGCTCAAGCAATCATCTAATAATCACTAGCTTGTTGATATCATTCAAACATGCCGCCATCCTGATTAAACCCTGCGACCAAAGGGTCTACATAAAAAACGTTTCGGGATCCAGAGGCACCTATGTGAATGGTGAACTGATCGGGCCCGAAAAACGAAAAATAGAATTTGGCGATTCTATAAGCTTTGGGATCAGCTATGGAGATTTCGATCTGAATATGTGCCAATCTTACGTTCTCAAAAATACAACTCTGGGTAATTTAGTCCACAACCCCAAAACAATTGACTCCCCAGCATTGCTATTAAGCAATCTTGACCAACTAGAAGAGCCAGAAGGAGATCCAGGCGATTCTGTAGAACCTTACCGACAGTATAGTTATTTTCATCCGATAGAAGTTGAGGCAAATGCGTCAAGGCGAATCTTCAGTTTCGGCAAATTTCTTAGTGCTTACAGATCAATTACCGAGGGCCAACAGTCAAAAAAAAGAGATGTTATTTGCATTGTTTTCTCCCCCCTATCCAATCTTACTCTAAATAATAAAGCGTCAAAAAAAAAAAAAAAAACATTTTTCACTTTTTCCTTTTCGCTCACCTCTAGATGGAATCAATAGATTATGAACCCACTTCATATTGGTCTTTGTACAATATAGTATCCGATGTGGAAATTCCATTGCAAAAAGGGAAAACTAAAATTGGTAACAACAATGATAATGCCCTAAGAATTCCAACTGAACTCGTTTCAAATAGCCATGCAATTATTGACATAGACAAAGATGATGAAAAAATTACAATCGCCAATTGTGAGAACTCGAGTGGAATTTATGTCAACGGAAGTAGTCACCAATCATGATGCCATTGAAATCAAGTTCGGAGACGAAATTTGTTTTGGAATTGAGAAGGAAGATTTCGAACTCTCTATTAGTCCTGCCTATGTAGCGAGGCGAAGACCGGCATACTCACATATCCGGAATCCATGGATAAGGCGTCCCCCACCTTACTCAAAAATTATACTCCCTGAAAAGAAATAAACATATCTAATAAAATACTCTCCGTTTCCACATTTCCAACACCCACACACCTACATATCTTATTTCTCTCAGAACATATTTACCATTAGTAGACTTCACCACGACCATTTATTAAGGATTTTTTTTTTACTTCTCTCTTCCTCTCGTAGAATGAATATTCCGCTCTTAATTACAATTCAATCTCTAGACGGTACCCTCATCTTCAGCTCAATACAACAAAATTCGGGCATATATTTCGAGGAACTAGAAAAGGTAAACCTCTACAGCACGGAATGGAAAATCATAACATACTATGACTTAGATGGAATACTCACCACAACAAGACTCATGTACGAATACATAGCTGAAATAAGCAACTTATGCTCTGCGCTAAAAGTAGACACACAAATAACCTATCTGTGCACCAGCACAATACTAGAACTAAACGATCTAATGACAGACATAATACAAAAATATAGCCTGCTCAACTTACCAGTCAAAAAACAAAGACCAAAAAGAGCATTGCTGAACGGCATTGGCATAGTAAGCAAATCACTTTTTGGCACCTTATCTGAAGAAGACGCGACATACTACGACCAACAAATAGAAACACTTAAGACAAACGAAAATCATTTATTGACTCTCATACAAAATCAAACATACATTTTGGGAACAACTATTAACATTTTTAACAGAACTCGACAAGCTGAAACAAAACAAATAAACATACTTAATGACAGATTTGCAGAAATACTCAAACTAATGGACGACTGTACGAACTTTAACCAAGACGAAAAAATGGTAAACAATATAGAATCACTCATTTCCTACACATCTTTAGCTGTCCTTCACCACCAAAACCTATTAAACGAAATCATCGACCCCGTAACCGAAGTAAGACATGGAAAGCCACACCCTGCAATAATAACTCCCGAACAATTGGAAACAATTTTAGCAATAATGCTTAAAGAAATCCCAAGTAATACAAAACTCCCAATTTCCATAAAACAAAAGGACATTTTACCTTTATACAGAATCAGCACTGTTACATCTTCAATCCAATCTAAAAGAATCATCTATGAAATCAAATTTCCTTTACCCTTCACTGATAATTACCAATTATATAAAATCCTGCCTTTTCCTACCAAAGTTCAAGATAAATTCCTTTACATTCAACCTAAAATTAATTTTATCATCGTTGATTTCGATAGGAAATACTTTTAGGACCTTTCAATTTTAGAACTTAATAAATGCACCACCCAAATCGACTCATTATTGTGTCCTATCACACACCCCCTTTATGACTTCAATTCTAACCAAGACCATTGCGAAATACAACTATTGCGCAGAGAAACTCAACCTTCCTCATGTGAAATCAAAGAATCACATCTATCTATTGTCTGGATACAACTATCTCAACCTGGTAAATGGTTATTATCAGTAAAAGATGAGTATGTTATGGACGAAGTTTGCGACAAATAACTACCCATAAATTTAAGGGAACAGGATCACTGGAAAATGCTGCCTACGTAGTAAAGAGTTAACAATTTTTGGTCAAAATTCAGAAAATACTATACTGAAAAATTCATTTATTCCCTCAATCAATACAAGTCTGTTAAATTCCTCTCTCCCACCAAATTTATCAAATAAGAAACAAATACAATTACTTAAGTATGAAGACGATAATAGTCTTACAGATCTATCACAACAGATCGATTACTTAAAACGAGAAGAAAACAAGAAATTACAACCTTTAAAGAAACACGACATACATCATTACACTATTATCTACACTTTGGCCGCTGTCCTATTTATTGTTCTTGTCTACATTCTCAAATGCAAATTTAATCCGAAACCCATTGTTCCGGAAACTAAATCAGAAACAACCAAAGAAAACGACAAAACACAAACTGATATGGTTATACAATTACATGACAAAAATTCTAAAAAATCCTCACCTAAAGAAACCATAGTGGAAACACAATTTTATTCCGAACCCGAAACTTCTCCAAAATTTGTCTTACGCCCATATCCCAAATAACCAAAATATATACATTAATATCATTAAGTACATTAAAAAAAAAAAAAATTATAATAAATACAAAAAAAAAGAGATTTAAATTTAAATATAATTGCAAACAAAGTTAACACTGTTTTCCATAAATCCTTTATATATTTTTATATATGCAAATTAATTGCAAATACTTAATATTATTGAACATACCTAAAAAAATTTTTATTAAAACAAAATTTTTAGAATACTATATACCTACATAATACACATACATATATATAACAATATATTGTAACAAAAAATGTACCATTAATTATAAAATTTTTAACGATACAAACAATTTTTATATAATCAAAATATGTAACCTTTTCATCCTATTGCAACTTTGCTGAAAATTAATCTCTTCAAGGTATAATTTTCTTTCTTCAAGGGGAGCGGGATGTAGTGATCCACTACATGCGACCCATATAACCTCTTTATATACCACAATTTCCATTCCCAAGGCACCACACACGATCTTGCATAGAATCATATTTCCTTGTCACTCGACCAACCGATCTACAAAGAGCATTGCGACCCAATTATGTGTCTTCTTAGTGAAACCTTACACCTACTGCAATTAATTAATTGTCGCCTGTTCTGTATCTGGACTATAGCCTTGACTATAGCTAAGTATACAAAACACATGGGTCAGTACAAAAGGTTATAAGAATACCATGCATTGTTTTTGGATATACAACACGTCATACCGCACTACAATTATAACATCGATGCCTGTGGTGTATCCGGTACTGCTATAGCCTTAGCTATGGATATGTGTACCCAATGGATATGCTACATATTGGGCCAGTGCAAAGAGTAAATGACCGTATGATCCATTGACACGTATTGGGCAATAATGCAACTATTGATTTTGGTTTCGATGACAATAGATATTGAAAATTATGACGATAATGAATGGGGTTGTATAAGAAATACGATCTCATATAACTTATGCAGAAACATCATTCTCAAGTGGTTGAATAGTAAGGATGGAAATTAGGTCTAAACTCAGTATAAATAGGCGTAGGATGATCAGGATAGTATCAGAATTTGTACACCATCGAAACTCTAAGGTCGCAGCTATAAGCATTGAGACAGCGGGCCTTTAGAGCTAATAAAAAATTGTTATTAAAGTTGTCTTGTTTTTTTTCCTTACAAATTCTCCCCGGCCAACTCTTCCCTTTTCTCTTAAAGGAAGCACGGTTGCGAGCGGGTTATTTCATAACATTAAAACCCATAATAAAAATCGACTTTTTTAATACCGGTCTTCCACTATGCGTTCAACGCACTAATATCGAGTTCAACGAATTGTTGAACAAGTGTACGGCTAGTGTACGAGTTCGTGTTGGTCGTTGAAAATTTTGAATTAACGCGTTGAGCAACATTTTCAAGATAATGTGTTGCACATTACTTGTTCAACTCGTTGATCAACTTTTTTAATTTTGTTTGGTGTTGCTTGCCATGGAGGTGAAAATATTTTTTATGCGTTGCGTTGGATGAGTGCGTCCATCAACTTGTTGTACAAGCATATCAAAAACGCAGTTGATAAACTTGAAAAACTTCTTTTTGTCAAAATCGAACAAGCTTATCAACTAGTGTACGCGGTTATTCAACTTTTGGGTAAGTTTGTCAACTATAATATGTACAAAGCTTCAACAATTGAATACGTTGATCAACTAGGTGTGCGGAGGTCTCCAAGAACTGAACCAGTCGATCAAATAGCTGTTCCAGGTTATTCAATATTTGACTAAGTTTGCGAACTATGTGTATGGAGCTCCCAACACGTTTTGTGGTGATGAACGCAAGTGTGGAAGAACCCCCGAAAGTTTTGTCCGGAATATTGAAGGAACAGATCTTTTGCCAGCGCCGCGTATGCCAACATTCAACAACAAGAAAATAGAAACTCTATAGCTGTCTTTCATTTCCGAACGTAGTTTGCACTCCTCACACATAAGTCATTCTTTCGCCATCTTAATGTAATTTTTCTTTGTCTACACATTTCTTTTAACTTTGTGCTGAGCAGTCGAGATGTGCAAACTGCGGTAAGTTTTCTGAAATAATTTATAATTAGATCATGTAAATTTACTTTGCCTTTTTTAGAAATAAAATACATACTATTATATGCACATGGCAATTTAGCCTATCATTTTCGAGCACCTCGCTGTTATACAAAGGACAATCTTTTTATTTCGCAATTGCCAGTTCAATGCAGAGGACTAGATTGCATGGTAATTGCTGCAATTTTGAGAACTTCTAGAAAATTGAAATTCGTTTCATTCGACTTTCTATAATCCAATCTGCCGAGGATTATAGTGTGCCAGTACTTCCATTCCCGAGAAGCGAAGTTCTTAAAATCCATTTTCCGTGGATATATTAAATTTATTTGCCAATTTCATTGAGTTTTTATTTTTATTTGTACAGTCGCCATTTGCTACAAATTTCTTTTGCGTAGTCGTCTTATCGTTATGCAATGTACACCACCGAGAAGAAGTCCACGTTTTGATCCAGAGGAGGAACTAGAAACCAATTTGAACATGGAAGCCAGAGCCAGTTCTTTAGATGTCCACGCTGCCATATCAGCGAGTGCATCTTCACATGTTCCTAGTTCCTCACAATAAGAACCAGTATCTAATTTTGCCGGACCACTTGGTGCTTCGCCACAAGGGGTTTCAGTGGCCAATTCTGCCGTCTCACTGGGTGCTTCGTCGCATTTAGTGGTCACTCCAATACTAGTTTTAACGATATCCAAGCCAACGTATCGCCAAGTGCTCCGCCACTCGTAGCACAAGTGATAAATGCCAATGCCGCCGTTTTGAAACCAAGTTCGTCGCAATTGACTCCTGTGTCCAATGCTGCTGCATCGACACAGAATGCTCTAGTGGGCACAATTACTAATGCAGATGTGACAGGGATCATATTGTCTAACAGTACCACTGCTAGTGTTACTAGAACGAATGCAAAAGGTTCATCTATTGCTGATATCGCCATCGCAGCACAACAGCAATGCATTTTTGAAGAAATGCAAAGAAAACTCAACGCCTTTGAGAGTGAACTGAGAAACACTCAAATTAAACTTAGTCAGCGTGATTTGCAGTGCCAGTCGTTGAAGGAGGAACTTCAGAGCAGGCCGGTACAAGTCGCCGCATCAACTGTTGCAAAGTGGGTACCGCCGTTACAAACTGCCGTAACACATGTATCGCCCGCAAGCATAGGTAGCGTGTACAGTAATTTATCGCTACAGCCAACGGTCTTGTACACAAACCCATTACTACCATCATCCAATTTAAGTTGCGGAACGTCGAGTACAGCAAATAACGCCACATTTGCCGATGGTTCAGCCAATTTTCGAACGCATCCATCAACATTCTCATGGGCTTCTCCGTACCTTCATACACCTCATACTGCTCCGAATTTTTCTGGAAGCTGCAATGGCACATCACAACAACCACTCACTGCGCTTCGGAAATTACAGGATTTGCCTGAATTCAGTGGTGATCCTGAAGACTGGCCTATGTTTTCGAGTGCATATGCTGAATCAACAGTCGTCTATAACTACACTAACTTGGAAAATAGTATGCGTCTACAAAATGCTTTAAAGGGTCAGGCACGTGATGTGGTAAAGTGTACTATGATCCATGCCGAGAATGTGAATATGGTAATGGAACAACTGCGTTCTAGTTTGATAGAGAGCCAACTTCAGCAAGTAAGACATATTGCGCCAATATCTGAAACCTCAATGGAGAAGTTGATACCGTTCTCAGTGAAGGCGAAGAACCTTGCGGTATTTTTGTCGTCAATCAATGGTCATCATCATTTAGCTAACCCAACTCTACTGAAAGAGCTTATCCATAAGCTTCCTATGGGCCAGAGAATTCAGTGGGCTGGATATGCAGCTAACATCCAACTGTCGTCGACTTTAGCAACTGGTTGAGTGGAGTTGCAAGCTTAGTTTCCGTGGTACAAGACAACAAGATTACAGGGAGTAGAGCAATACCTGAATCCAAACGTCGTTCATTCCTCCATGCAAATGAAGGTAAGCCAGCAAACGAATTCAAGTGTCCAATATGTCAGCGCAACCATAAAACGTCTGAATGCAAACAATTTTTGAAATACAGTGTGAGTGAAAGGTGGATTCAGGCCAAAAGATGTCGACTTTGCTTTAGATGTCTGGGAGTAGGACATGCCTTAAGAAACTGCCGCCGTCGACGAAAACATTGTGGTGTTGATGGGTGCCACAGGATCAAATGTACAATTGCCACGTACACAGCAACATCACGAGGTCAAGAAAACGCAGGATGCCGTTCTGAGCTGTTTAGCCAGTCCAGATAAGAACAGCAAATTACTTTTCAGAGTACTACCTGTCACGCTGTACGGACCTTTAAAGAGAGTTGACACCTATGCTCTCTTATGGACGAAGGTTCCTCCATAACTATGATAGATAGCAGCTTGATTGAGGATCTTGCCTTGAATGGCGATAAGCGCAGGCTTGATCTGCAATGGTTCGGAGGTAGAGCCTCTCAAGAGCCTGCAACTGTGGTCAACGTTCATATCAGTGGAACAAGTAGTACCAAGACACATCTACTTCAAAACGTTTATGAAATTTCAAACCTTAACTTACCGATGCAAAGCCTAAGTAAAAACGATTTGCAGCGGGACTCTGGATGGCTTGAACGGTTGCCAGTTTTTCCTTATAATGACATCACGCCAAAGGTTCTTATTGGCTTGGGCCACTGTTATCTCGGTCTTCCAAGCGAAACACTTCAACTACGAGATGGAGGGTCATATGCTGCCCACACGGAACTGGGATGGGTAGTATTTGGTCCAACAAAGACAGCCGCACCACTAACGACTTCATGTCTGCTGATAAATCCCAGTAAAGATGACCTCTACAAATTAGTGACAGATTACTTCGCCATCGAGAGCTTCGGAGTGCGGCCCGCACCAATGATAGAAAACGAAGAAGATGTACGTGCTCGAAGTTTTCTGAAGTCTACTACAGTCAAAGTTGAAGGAAGATTCGTAACTGGATTTCTTTGGAAACGTGACGACATTCAGCTTCCGTATTCTTATGCCATGGCAAAGAAGAGGCTTATAAGTATTGGATGTAAAATGAAGAGAGATGATGTGTTTTCTACCGCCTACATCGACATCATCAGGTCTTACATACAGAAGGGGTATGCCCGCAAGCTCCAACCATCAGAAGCAGCCAAGATTGGTCCAAGGACGTGGTATCTTTGTAACGGGGCAAAAGGATGAGGGCTTAAGGTTTGGGATTGGAACTGGATAGCAATTTGAAATCGAAGGGAACGGGGCTGGAAACGGAAATATCGAAAATTGGGTCGGGATAGGACAGGAAGGGTTTGAATGCTTAGTGGAAAGGGCGATGGCATGCTGGCGTCGCGCGGCTTAGCTCGCCGGATGTAGGGGGGGATCTTGCCCTCTCACTAAACCCCACCTCGCTACAAAAAAAATTCTTCATGCCAACAATCTTACCGATCCCTTTTACCTGGTTGCCACTGTGGATGTCACATCGGTCGGGTGGTATACCGATGGGCCGTGCCCTCGCCACTCCTGGAATCTGGTGGCCGATATTTTGTCAGATTCCCCTTACGCTCTTACCTCAGCCGTCTCATCACATCCCTCCGTTCTTTATCCGCTCTTCCTCCACACCCCCTGAAATTCTAAATCCCTACAATATCATTTTTGGACTCTCATGAATCCATTAAAATTCCAAATTGGCGTGGCTCACAAAAAATATAATTTTTTTATTTAGTTACTATAGAAATAATTTATCTTACATACAACATTTTAATTTTTTTAAAGCTTATTCGAATCGACTAACAAGATACGAACAAGGTTTTTTTTCTTTTTGGTATTTGGACGTTAAAATAGCTGGGAATGGATACGCTACGTTGAACAACAAAAAAAAACATGAAACCAAAAGAAAAGGTAAGTTCAAGTTATGTTTCAAGAAGAGGCAGAATTGTGCCGGCAGGAAGCTCAAATCGCTGGCGGTACTTTCAGCCGCTCGCAGTACGGTTTCCGTGCGTCCACTAATTCCGGTTGGCCCACGACAACCAACCCTATAGGTTCTATATTTAAATATTAGTTTCCCCCTTTTTTTTTTTGAAATACCAAATCCGGTTCCACCCTCGACCCTTACGAAGAGACACTTCTCGTCCCTTTTATCCGATCCCTACCTAAAGAGCGCTCTGTAGGTGGTCGCACCTTCTTGTGCCTTCAGCGTCGCGTATGTCAATAGGGGGAAACCCGCTTTGGCCTGCCGACTTGCGGTTTCAGCGATACGCTTCCCTTCACCACCTTTCTCTACTCTTTCACAAAAGCCAAAAATCAATTATAATAAATAAATAACAAAAAAAATGAAATAAAAAGGTATCAAGGTACTATAGGTGAAAATGAATTAAATAAAATAAAAAAAACGGAAATGGAAAAAAAATAATTCGAAATTTAAAATTAATCATATGCCAACGACCAAAAATAATAAAATTCCTAAAACTAGGCAATTTCTCATCGCAGGCGGAAATGTTAATAGGGTCTTTCTGCTATTAACTGGTTGGTTTCTCCGGTAATAGGGTAACGTACACTTAAATCGGCTTGCTATAATATTACAAAAAAAAAATAAAAATTTTCTTTCAGCGAGTTGGTGCAATTTTAAAACTATTCTCGCTTACATCCTGTAACTCCGAATAGTAAAAGGGCGGGTGTAGATCGAGCGTTTATATAACGGTCTTTTTGGCACCGTACGCCGGTCCTGGGGTTTCTTCTTCGACCGCTCAGTTGGCCGCTAGTCGTTGGCAACTTTATCTAAACTGTTATGTTATACCACCAGCTCTCAAAAAAGACAAAAAAATAAAATCACTTACCCATAAATTATATCCTGACTTATTTTATAATTTGGACGGGAATTTGAGAAAAGAAAAACGCTCACAGTTTTAAAGGCACTCTCACTCTTTTTATTACATAGAAAAGAAAATAAAAGTAGGTATTATAAATTTTCAAAAAAAAACAATCCCGCACTTCGCGAACTATGTGGACCGTATCCTAATAAGGTTTTCTTTCTACTAACCCTACACGCAATACCAACACCTACGATTACCTATCCTACATTTCCCTTGTCCATCTAAATAAATGAGAGCCGTTTGGTTTCGGTTGCTTTTGCCATTTACTGAAGGAGCACTCCCTCCATGGAACCCCCGTGCACGAATATCAACATTCAACCACTACGTTCCACACCACCCAATAATCCCATATCCAAACCAATTTTATAATTTCCCCCATATGCCTTGCCTGAATGCATTCGCTCATAGTGAAGGAAAACAGCTGTGCTGTCAACTTGACAATTTTGTTTTCTTTCGTGAATTTGTAATTTGGAAACATTATTTTCCATTTTCTGTAATATACAGAATTAAACCAAAAAGGTAAAATAAAAAAACACTCAAAAGCAGATATTTCACCCCTGCCGCCAGCACAAGAAACCGGATGGATACTCAGGCTCGCCCCTGCAACACTTTGAAGAGCAAACCCGATCGCACCATGGAATCGGACCCTACCAGGTAAGTCACTGACCACCCTCTGATAGGCAGGAAGTGAAATCCGAAAGGATCCACTACCTGTTTCCTGGATACTTTCGTCGGCCTTTTCCCTTCCTACTGCTGGCACCCGCCGAGTGGACATGCTGGTGAAAGGCCAGCGCATGCGCCACACCCGACCACTCCCCTTCGGGCGGCCGTAACATCTTCCACACTCCGCCGTTGTGAATCCCAACAAACCAGGCAAACTTCGCTTGGTATTTGACGCCGCCGCCACAGTTAATGGGATATCATTCAACTCTTGTTTGCTGAAAGAACCACAGGAGGAGTATCAGGCGATGCCATCATTTCTGTTCAATTTCCGAGTGGGTGCCTTTGCAGTGTGTGGAAATATCCGTGAAATGTTTCACCAAGTGCTGATTCTTCCAGAGGATAGAGACTCGCAAAGATTTCTCTGGCGCTTTGGCGACCGAGAAGTAAATCCACCAGACATCTATGCGATGCGAGTCATGACGTTCGGCGCTGCTTGTTCGCCTTGCGCTGCCCAACATGTCAAATCTATAAATGCTTTAGAACACAGAGAAAACAAAGCCAGAGCTGTGACGTCTATTATGCAGTACCATTACGTTGATGACTTCGTAGACAGTTTTGAGTCAATTGACGAGGCCATCACCATCTCTAAGGAAGTTCGCGAGATACATAAGCATGGATTCCAGTTATGAAGTTTCAGTTCCAATTCACCGGATGTATTGAGTGCCCTACAAGATGAAGCTGAATCTAACATTGTTGCAGTGACGAAATATCATTCGTCCGATGGAAGCTCGCCCACAGAGTAGGTTCTTGGAATGTTTTGGCTACATTTAAGTGACAGCTTTAGATATGAGCTGAAGTTTCATCGAGTAAGTCCTGAACTTATCGCTGCCAAAAAATGCCCAAGTAAAGGGGAACTGCTTAGTGTGATTATGTCAGTCTTTGACCCACTTGGATTTTTGGCAAACTTTTTGATTTGTGCTAAATTATTGATGCGCGAGGTATGGAGGTACAAGCTACTTTGGGATGAGGCACTTCCCAGCAACATTAACGCAGCCAGGACGGATTGGTGTAAGAATTTGAAGAAAGTTCTTGATATTCAAGTTCCACGTTACTACTTTGTCAATGCATTGCCAGAGCAGCTCCAGCTACACATCTTTGTCGATGCTAGCCAGGATGCATTTGCCGCCGTAGCATATCTTAGGTCAGAGTCGCCTGATGAAGAAGCCGCTATCGCTTTTGTTTGTGCTAAAACCAAGTGCGCACCACTGAAACCCATGACTATTCCGCGACTTGAGCTTCAAGCTGCTGTCTTAGGAACTCGTTTGATACAAACGATTAAAGAAGAGCATAAAACACTTCAAGTCAGCCGATGTGTACTTTGGACTGTTTCCAAGACAGTCATTAAGTGGATAAGCTCACAAAATCGCAGCTACAAGCCATTTGTAGCCCACCGAGTAGCCGAAATTCTTGATGTTACTGAGGTATTCAACTGGAAATGGCTTCCTACACAGTAAAACGTAGCTGATGAAGCAACTCGATCAAATTGTCCAGTCGATTTTAGCGTTTCATCGAGATGGATAAGATGGATAACCGGACCAAGTTTCCTTAAACAAAGGGACGCATCGTGACCTTACCAATGTTAGCCACCACGAAGACAATGAAGACTAGGAACTACCATCGAAGTTTGCTCTTCTTGTTGTAAGTATAATTTTCATAAAATTTTCCAAATTTTCTTCGCTTTTAAAGCTTAAAAGAGTGATCGCTTACGTCATACGATACACTCGCTCAATTCGTCAGAATGTTGCCGATATCAAGCGAGTTACAGAAGGTCGATACATTTCCAGAAGATCCATTAATTTGGCACTTGCATACGAAGTCAATAAACTGGTTGTGGATTACATAACGCCAGCCAATAGCTTGACAGTAGCCGAGCTCAATGCAGCTGAATTTGTGCTCTGCCGTCAAGCACAATTTTGAAGCCTACGGTGCCGATATCGAACAAATCAAAGGCGGTCAATGCCGGACCAAAGACAGTCCTTTGCACAACCTTATGCCGTTCGTTGATGTGGATGCCGTCCTACGTGTGAGCGGTCAAATTGATGCTGCAAGCTGGCTTCCATATTCTACAAGAAGACCTATTATTCTGCCACCTGAACGTAAATTGACTAAGCTAGTTGTAGATCATTACCATTGCCAGATGAAACATCAGAATGTTGAAGGTACCATCTGCGAAGTTCGCCGCAAATATTGGGTTCCACGCATTAGACGAGTTTTGCGAAAGGTAATTTTCGACTGCAAGACATGTAAGCTGGAACGAATCAAGCCTGTTACACCGTTGATGGGGCCTCTACCAGTGGATCGTTTGACGCCATATATAAGACCATTCACCTACACCGGCCTTGATTATTTTGGCCCGCTCGCAGTAACTATTGGTCGCCGTATCGAGAAAAGATGGGTGGCATTATTTACGTGCCTTGTTATCCGAGCCGTCCACCTAGAGGTTGCCTTTGATCTGTCAACAGATGCCTGCATCCTAACGATCCGGAATTTTATTAATCGCCGAGGAGTGCCTGTGCGGATACGCAGCCACAATGGAATGGAATGGAAAAAATGAATGGAAAAAATGGAATTTCGTGGGAGTAGATCAACAGGCTAAACGATTCAGTGAAGTGTTTGGTTGCGAACGCATCCAGAATGAGATGTCAACCAAGGGCGTTGAATGGGTTTTCAACTGCCCTAGTAACCCATCTGAAGGAGGTGTTTGGGAGCGCATGGTCCAGTGCGTAAAAAAGATACTTCGACACACGTAGAAGGAGGTATCGCCGCTCGAGTATGCACTGCAATGCTTGGTCATAGAAGCAGAGAATGTTGTCAATTCAAGGCCTTTGACTCATTTGCCAGTTTCCGTGGATTAGGAAAAGCCTCTCACGCCCAACCATTTCCTACTAAAAACAGAGAACACTGCCCAGACGCCAAGTGATAATGCACTATTTGAGAAACTGTGTACTCTTCGGAAACAATGGCGAATAGTTCGTCAGCTGCGAGACAGATTTTGGAAGCGATGGATTTCTGAATACTTGCCAACGTTGACACGCAGATCGAAGTGGTGTCAAGTCACGGAGACCTAGTGTTCATTTGTGATAGACACTTGCCCAAAAGGCAATGGTGCCGAGGTAGAGTGGAACATGTTTATCAAGGCGTGGATGGAATAGTGAGACGAGCCGATGTTCGCACCAGATCTGGAGTTTTACGTCGTCCCGTATCTAAGTTGGCCGTTCTCAAAGTAGAAAGTGAATCGGGTTGATTCACTGGGACGGGGATGTGGAAGAACGTCCTGAAGTTTTCGTTCGGACTATTGAAAGAACAGATCTTTTGCCAGCGCCACGTATGCCAACATTCAACAACAAGAAAATAGAAACTCTATAGCTGTCTTTCATTTCCGAACGTAGTTTGCACTCCTCACACATAAATCATTCTTTCGCCATCTTATTGTAATTTGTCTTTGTGTACACATTTCTTTTAACTTTGTGCTGAGCAGTAGAGGTGTGCAAACTGCGGTAAGTTTTCCGAAATAATTTATAATTTGATCATGGTAATTTACTTTGCCTTTTTTAGAAATAAAATATATACTATTATATGCACATAGCAATTTAGCCTATTATTTTCGAGCACATCGCTGTTACACAAAGGACAGCAAGTGTGTGCACTAGTGTAAGACGTTGTAAATTTTTGAATCCAAAGATGAAGTTGAATGAAAAGTACGTAGTGGACGATAGGCATTATAAAGTTATAAAATCACTTTTGTCGTTTAATGAAATAATAAAGGCTGAAACTTTCCAGCACCTAAACCACCTAAAGACTTATATTGTTATTTTATGATTTTATTTATTTTTCATGTTTCGTTTGATAAATTTCTTGTATTTTATCTATTAATTTATAATTTATTAATTTTGTGTTAATTTATTCTTTAAATAAAATTAAAAATTACATACGAAGTCTTCGGAATTTTTCACTTTTTTGTTAGTTGCACTTGTGGCTTAAAATACCACTTTCTGTTGTCAGCATTGGCACTTTCAAATTTTTTTCTCCGTCAACGCTGACATGATATGTTTAACTGTGTATATATATTATGAGTGTGTTTCTTTATTCATTCTGGTATGTACAGAATATTCGGAATACCAGTTTTGCGTTTCTTTATTCCATGGAATATTCCGGATAAACTATTTTGTTGTTTCTTTATTCATTCCGGAACGTTTGGAATGCATTCTTTTTATTCCATGTTAAACATGGAATGAAAATAATATTCTCGGAATAACCCACTTATATGAAAGCAAAGCAAATGACAGCAGCCAAAGACGAAAACAAAGTAAGTAAACAAAATGGATGACCAAACATTTTTTATATTTTTATTATTAAAATAAATATATAAAAACCAATTAAATGTGACTTTTCATGAATTAATAAATTAATGACAATTTATTTTAACTACTTTCCATAGAGATATCTGTTTTCTTGCCATCATCACAACACTCTAAAACAGCTGATTGATGTCATATTTTTTCTTTTCTATTCCGGAGAGAATTTTTGTTTCTTTATTCATTCCATTCTGGATATTCTAGATAAACATTTCGCCTCTTCCATCCATTCTATTCCTTATCCGGAATAAATAAAGAAACACACTCTATATGTACGAATTGGTGCAGTGATTTAGAAAAAGTATTGAAAAGAGCGAATCGCTGTTGAGTAAGGTCAGCTAAAGTTGACATATTTTCAACATGCATATATGTTGACTCTTAACATAGTTTGTTTTTGTTATTGATATGGATTCGTAAGTAAATAGGCCGAGATATACTGTCGGTGACTTTTTCCAAGTTTTCATATGGTGATTTTCAATATTTAACAAATAGTGCTATTAAGTAGTATCTGGACTATGTTTACCACTTCACAGCAAACGTATTTGCTATTTCATCTTCTATTTGCATTTAATCTTCTACGGAAATTATCCAACTGAGATTGGGGTGCGAACAGATCTAATCCTATTACATAATGTTCTCATATCAAGCAATGGATTCATTGTATTTATGAAGTTATCCCTTGAGGCTCTTTTGTAGATAATTGTCTCTCGTCTAAGTTTGACTATATGATGTACAGTTTTCTGTGCTTGGGTATCTGCGGGCTTTTTTCCAAGCTATGTTTGTTTCAATCACTAAAATTTCGATGTCCTTTGTAAATTATACAGGATTCGTTCTTGACTGTACTTCTTTCGCTGTCGGAATTGGATTGTGGATTTAAAGAGGTCTCAGTGTGCACTTTCTTCCTCGAATCGGGGTATAAATTTAGGACTCAAACTTAGTTCTGAAGTGCGTACAATGATCGGTATATGCTTAATACTAAAAAATTGAAATATTCTGCAATCGGCATCGAGAATGAAACGAGAAAAACAACTGTTTTCGGTGTTTACTATCCGTGACCAAGTTTATGTGAAGAAGAATAGAGATGATAATGCACAATTAATTGAAACCACAGAAGGCTTAATTGATGCAGCCAAAACGAAGACAACAACAACTCTGGCAAACTGATATTTTTTTGCTAATTGCAACCCATGTTTTTTTTTTATTTACAAGCTTTCAATTGTTGTATCTACTTTTTTATTTCTCTACTTTTATCGAATTATTATTTTTTTACTTTTTTAAACTACAAATTACAATAGAATGTACATATTTCCTTTTTCTTTTTACTTTCTGTCCTCCTTTCTTACTCTAAACTATTCAAGGTGGCGAATCGTCATCTTTTGTGTTTCTAATTTGCTTACTTTCATGTACAGGGGGTGCAGTAACAGGTGCTGCTTATGGGCCACCTTTTGTTTTGTAAATTCTGATGGAAGACTCCATTGAACAAAACTTTAGGAATTCTGTAGGCGCTATCAGTAGGGATAACACACCAATAATGGTTAAAATTATATGCAATGAACATACAGGGTTGAAGTATGCCACCTTAACGCAAAAAGTCTGAGATACAGAGAAAAATTGGACGAATTCAGGTACCTGTTTACTGGTTCTAAGGTTGACGTGATATGCGTTTCAGAGTCCCGGTTTTTAAGTGATATTAGTAACTCGGTATATGATTTAAAAGGTTATAAGCTTTTCAGATCCGATAGAATGAATCGTGTTGGTGTCGTAGCTGTCTATGTTCGTGAAAGTTTAAATTGTCAACTTGTCAGGAAAGCCCCACAACAAAGTCAAATACAATATGATTTTATTAAAATAACTTGTAAGCTAAATAAAAAATGATTAGGGTCTGTCTATCGGCTAAATGTTTATGTTGACATTTCCCCGCTAATTGCTGTCCTGGAGGAGCTAACTTATGTATCACCTTTTATTATAATGTGTGGAGATTTCAACAGCAACATTCTTGTTGAGTCATCTTTAAGAATAGTATGGGTGAACTTAACCTAACCCCAGTAAATGTTTCTTTTCCCACCCATTTTACTAAGGATAATAGTACCCTCCTCGATGTATTTTATGTAAGCCATCCATTCAAAGTCCCACACTTCAGTCAACTTTCGGTCCCGTGTTTTTTTCCGACATGACCCACATCACATTTCAATGTAATGTTGTTAACGTTGGAAATATTTACACTTATCGTAACATTAAGTACATCAACATAAATCTATTGAGGGAAGCTCTTTTGTTGGTTGAGTGGAGTTGGATATATAGAACGCCACACGTGGATGACCAAGTAGACAACATTAGAAGTCTTTTTAATAATCACGTCCCGCTGATAAGTAAGCTGGTAAAAACGAAGGAATGCGCATGCTTATGATTCCCTTCTGGTATTAAAAACTTAATATATAAACGTGACAAAGCATATAATCGTCGGAAAAGATTTCGTTTAGATGTGTTGTACAGTAGCTATCGTGTTTTGAGGAATAGGGTAACCTGCGAAATGCGTAAGGCTAAAAGACGTTTTTTTGCTCCCCGCCTCGATCCCTCACAAGCTAAGCAAAATCTATGGAAAAATTTGAATGAAATAGGGTTAGGGAAAAAATTAAGAGGCACAAGGAAAATTTAGATTGTAATGAGTTGAATAGGTATTTTGTATCAATTTCCTCATCAAATATTGGTAATTCTTCGAGCAGCATGAACTATAAGGCTGTAGTGAAGACAATTTTGAAAACGTAAATTCATCTCCTAACTTTAACTTTTCAGCTGCTGATAATGCAGATGTTTTAAAGAGCATTTTATCTATAAAATCAAAAGCAAGCAGTATTAATGACATTAATCCGGTTTATATTAAAACTCACCTGGAAACGTGCTAAAATAATACCAGTGACCAAAAGCTCCAATGAGTTCAGACCTATTGCTATTTTACCATTTATTTCCAAAGTTTTTGAAAAAGTTATGAGTTCGCAGGTATGGCAGTATGGTTTTTGTCCAAAACACAGTTGCCCAACTGCCTTAATGAATGTAACCGAAGTCATCAGGTAATCCGAAGATAAGGACAAAATTACTTTTCTTGTCCTACTAGATTTATCAAAAGCATTTGATACGGTAGACCATAATGTTTTTTGTAGCAAACTTAGAATCCAAATCAAATTTTCTTCCTCGTCCACAAATCTCATAGCTTCTTACTTAAGCTGCAGATCGCCAGCAGTCGTTGTAAATAATTCAATGTCAGACTTCCTTCCCCTTAGC
Organism: Philhelius pedissequus; assembly: GCA_910595825.1. Taxonomy (NCBI): domain Eukaryota; kingdom Metazoa; phylum Arthropoda; class Insecta; order Diptera; family Syrphidae; genus Philhelius; species Philhelius pedissequus. The sequence continues at coordinate 246,976,886 of OU343160.1, read as the reverse complement.
TTAGGCGATCCACAAGGCTCAATTCTCGGTCCAATATTCTTCAAAATGTACATAAATGACTTACCTAAATGTTTAAAAGGTTCCTCGGTTGATATGTATGCTGATGATGTGCAGATGCGGAAGAGTTTTCCATTGGGCCTGGTGGAAAACGCTGCATGTGAAATGAATGAAGATCTGAACAGAATTTTACACTGGTCCCGAGCAAACGGCCTTTGCTTAAACCCAACTAAATCTAAGTGTTAGATTATTTCCAGGAAGCTGGATGATGCTTTAATTTACCTAACTTATATCTTACTAGCAGTCGTATTGATTTTGTTGATTCCGCAAAAAATATTGGTATAATTTTTAATAGAACTCTCACTTGGAATACTCATATCAGGTTTACATTGGGAAGAGTGCACGCAGGTCTTCGTACGCTTTGGGATACGAAACACCTTTAGAAACGCGATTAATCCTAGCCAAAAGTTTGATTATTCCGATAATGATGTTTGGATGTGAAATCTTCAACAACTGTGATTTTGAACATAAGCGGAAGCTCAATGTGGCATACAACAGTATAAGCCGATATATTTATGGTTTGAAAAGACATGACCATGTTTCAGATTTTTCTAAATCTATTTTTGGTATTACATTGGAATAACTTTTTAAAATAAAAACATTGACCTTACTTCATAACATTATCCTAATGCGTCAACCTATGTACTTATATAACAGGATCTGTTTCAGCCAATCAATTAGAACTCCCATTCCGTTTCAATATAGTTTTTTGATTTCTGAGCAACAATTATTTATCCACGCGATACGTCTATGGAACTCCCTTTCCCAAACTGTAAGGCTAATAAGTAGCACAGCCTTGATTAAAGTTAAGCTTAGACTTAATTGAAGAAAACGCAAACAATATGTTTATATTATTTTTGTTTTTGTTTCTGTGGACTGTGTGGATTATAGCAAATTGAATGTTTTTGTGACCTTTAGTCCAAAATGCGTTTCGCCCAGGCACTACAGCTGGGCTCATCAGTTAGATGCTGTAGTACCTTTCTAAGACGCATTCATTTTTGATCGATATTTACCGACTTTAATAAAGTTTGCAGCGATTACTCACTGTAAATTATATTTTTCTAGTGGAATTTGGTTAGATTCATGCACCTAGAAGTATGTTTTGCCCGTGGTCTGGCCAGTGAATTAATTGAAGAAAACGCAAACAATATTGATCAAAAAATAAAACAAAAACAAAAATAATATAAACATATTGTTTGCGTTTTCTTCAATTAATTCACTGGCCAGACCACGGGCAAACCATACTGCTAGGTGCATGAATCTAACCAAATTCCCCTAGAAAAATATAATTTACAGTGAGTAATCGCTAATCGCTGTAAACTTTATTAAAGTCGGTAAACATCGATCAAAAAATAATACGTCTTAGAAAGGTACTGCAGCATCTAACTGATGAGTCCGGCTATAGTACCTGGGCGAAACGCATTTTGGACTAAAGGTCACAAAAACATTCAATTGGCTTTAAATCCACACAGTCCACTAAAACAAAAACAAAAATAATATAAACATATTGTTTGCGTTTGCTTCAATTAATTCACTGGCCCGACCACGGGCAAAACATACTTCTAGGTGCATGAATCTAACCAAATTCCCCTAGAAAAATATAATGTACAGTGAGTAATCGCTGTAAACTTTATTAAAGTCGGTAAACATCGATCAAAAAATAATGCGTCTTAGAAAGGCACTACAGCATCTAACTGATGAGCCCAGCTGTAGTACCTGGGCGAAACGCATTTTGGACTAAAGGTCACAAAAACATTCAATTGGCTTTAAATCCACACAGTCCACTAAAACACAAACAAAAATAATATAAACATATTGTTTGCGTTTTCTTCAATTAATTCACTGGCCAGACCACGGGCAAAACATACTTCTAGGTGCATGAATCTAACCCAATTCCCCTAGAAAAATATAATTTACAGTGAGTAATCGCTGTAAACTTTATTAAAGTCGGTAAACATCGATCAAAAAATAATGCGTCTTAGCCCAGCTGTAGTACCTGGGCGAAACGCATTTTGGACTAAAGGTCACAAAAACATTCAGTTAAGCTTAGACAATACCTGGAGGCACTTTGATGATGATTGGACATTTTTGAGTTTTTCTCTTTTCTGTTATTCTTTTATTTTCCTCCTTTTTTTTTCTTTCTTTTTATTTTTCTCTCTTTTATTACAGTTACTTTATTTTATCCTTCCAAATTAATGTAAAATTGAATGAACATTGTTTTAATATATTTTTTACTTCTTTTTTTAAAATTTATTGGCTTGTAATAATAATAATAATAATAATGCCTTAATAGATTTAAATGATTAAGTACTATTAATGTAACGCAAAGCACTAATTCATGCAAAAGAATTATATTATTAACTAATGAGATAATGTATCTTACTGTGTAAGTTATGAAATAAAGTTATATTTGAAATTTACTACTGGTATGGTCCTTAGTTTCTGCGTTTGACAGTACCTCCCAACGCAGAAGAGCCGCCAGATCTTGAGTGGCAAAAGTAACATCGATTGCAGAAAATGTATTTTGAGTTCTGAAGAATGTTGGTGAACCAGCATTTAATACTATAAGTCCTCGATAATTAACCTAAGTCTCAAATAATCTAACTGCGTTATTTGTTGAATTTGAACCCCATATTGTACTATGAGCATTCATGTTACCCATTATAATATGATGGAAATTGTCATTTACGTTCGGAATGCTATTTTACAAGTCGGAACTAAGTTGTATATCATGTTCCCTATATAATTACATTTGTAATTTTAATAGGTTTTCTGCCAGGTATGTCAATACTTTGATTTAAAAAATTTGTATCAGATGTAGTATGGTAGATGATTGGTATATGATTTTTTACAAGGATGCATATACCTGCTTTAGAAAATTCAAAGGCTTTGTTAAAGTGAAATGATTTATAGTTTTTCATGTTAAAGAATTTTTTGTTTTCTTCAATAATATGTGTTTCTTTCAAAATGATATCTGATTTATGTTTAGCTATTAATCGTTCTGGAGCATGTTAATTGTTGCAAAAGCCTTGAATGTTCAATTGGAGGATTAGAAAATCCATTTCCAACAGATCCATTATTGTGGTTGATTTTTTTTTGTTTAGAAGTAATTTGTTATATGAGTTTTCATTTAGTTGTCTGTTATTTGATTTGTTTAAAAGATTTGAAAGTTTATTGAGATAGGACGAAGAGGCATGAGATGAGTTCTATATACCATAGCCATCTTAATATCTTCAGTTAAAGATTCATCAGAGATATCTTCGGATATTTCTTCATTGTTCTTAATATAATTTTTTTTTTAAATTCGGAGTTTGATGCGTTGTTCGATATTGATTAAATTGAGTGGTTGGTTGAGGTAATTTGGTGGTGTAGTTGTTGGTGGGTTATGAGTTTTTTTCAGATGAGTCATTATTATTTGTTTGTATTGAAGTTGGGTGATTCTCTTGCACAGCTTTCAATACATCTGTGGTAGCTGGTGATGTTGAGGTGGTGTCTGCTGGTGAGGTAGTGGTGGTGGCTGATGGTATGGGGTCGTGGTGGGTGCTGATAAAGAGCATTTCTCTGAGTGGTTATGCTGATCTCTTAATCTAGAGACTCAATTGTCTCTGCCATTGTCGGTTTACCCTCGTACCGCTTTCTTGGAGCTGGGAGCTGATGTAGAGAGGGATTATCATGGTATATTGCCCAAGCATCGCGAACAGTGCAACGACGATCCGTTTTGATTTTGTTTATGGATTTTTAGCGAAAGAAGGCACGGCAGGCAGGGTCGTATATTTCATTTCATTTCATCTCATTTACATCATTACAATTAATGCAATTAACAAGTGAGCATTCATTGTGCGGCGGAGGGAGACAGCATTCCTTACATAGAGAAGCACTAGTGCATCGGTTCTTTGTGTGACCAAGTTTTTGACATGTTACACAGCGTATAACATGTCCCCTGTGCATTTTCATATAATACGAAATGCTCTTTTGATGAAACACAAAACGTTATGCGAACATTCGTTCGTAAATAATAATCATTTTATTTTATTTTTTTTTATTTACTTTATTTTTTTTATTTGTTTTCATATTTCTTTATGAAATTGTTTTTTTTTTTGTTTGTTGATTTATTTATAGGTGAAAGTTGTGAAAGCAAATTTATACAAAGCTTGGTAAATGACACCATCGAGAAATTCGACAAGCATTTGAAAAGTATAACATCGACGAAGACCCTTACAACCTTGCAGAACAGTTTATTTAATATGGCAGTTATGTGTAGTATTTGCGGTAAGAAAATCAGTATTGGTCAGCGGAAAGTAAGGGATCACTTCCCCTTAGCAGGTTAATATAGGGGTGCAGCACACAACGAATGTAATATTAAGTATAAGTTGCCCAAATTTTTACCAATATTATTGCATAACCTATCTGGCTGTAATTCACATTTATTTTTTAAAGCGCTTCTAGAAATCAATGGCGGCATAAAATTTATACCTTTGAATAAAGGAAAATATGTGTCAATTCCAATGCGAATTAATTTAGATGAAAAACACTCCTTTGAGATTAGATTTTTAGACTCTTCGGTTTTTGAGTGATCGATAATTTGGCAAAAAATGTAAACGATAGCAATTGTGGGGGTTTTGAATGGCATAATTGAACCATGTCTGCATGAAAGAGTTAAGTTTTTTAACAAGCTGACAAATGAGGAATGCTCTTTTGAGGATTATCAGTTGGCATTAAATATATGGAATCATTTCGATTGCAAGAATTTGCGAAATTATTTGGAAATATATTTTGAAAGTGCTGTTGTATTATTTGCAAATATTTTATAATTAGATCCATATCATTATTACACTGCTCCCGGGCTATCCTGTGATGCAATGCTAAAAATGACAAAGGTTGAATTGGAGCTCCTCACTGATATAGAGAAGTATAACTTCTTTCAAACAGGTATAAGAGGATGCTTAACTCAATACAGCCATAGATATTCCAAGGCCAACAACTAAATTATTGAATCCTATGATTCTCAAAAACCATCTTCATATTTAATTTATTTGAATGCTAATAATTTACATATTTGGGCAATGCATCAAAATCTTCCTTGTGGGGGTTTTGATTGGCAAAATTCGGAATTGTCTTCCTTGGAATTTATTCATAATATTAATGATACTGATGTGGGGGTTGCCAACTCTAGTTCGTAAAGTCTGGTTGATATTGTATTTAAGCTCTGATAGAAATCCAATTATTTAATACTAAAAAGTCCTTTGTGAAGTGAAATTAACAAATAAATCGCACGGAAGTCATTTACTATAAGGTGAGCTGAAGTTTTACTTAGTATAGTATCTTAAAATAGTCATATAAAATGAATGGCATACAAAGGACTTCGCCGAATAAAAATAACACTATACCCAAAAATCGCTTACTTGCAACATAAGCAACAACAATATCCAACAGTTCTACGAGAACAGTAAGAACAACACACAAACACAAAGGCAAGTGTCAAAAAGACCGTGCTCTGCCCTTTCGCCGGAACCACTCTCAGCTTTGAACAATGATTCTAACATCAGTAATATGCAACCGGTAGATTTAAAACTCTGGAATTCTCACTGGCAGCATTGCTTGATGACCGACTCAAGAATCTTCCAACAAAATCTGACTTACTGGAAGTCAAGTCTCAAATGGATTCACTGGCGCGTGCTAATAAGACGCTTCAGTTTAAGCTGCAACATGTTGAGAGCAAATGCTATGCACTTGAGCGACAAATTGATTTGCTTGAAAAGAAAGCCAACGAAAACAATTTGGTATTACGTATTCCAACGCAAGATGACGACCATTATCCAATGGGGAAAGCTAAAAGTGTCTGTCTGGATCTTTTACAAGAAACTAATCCAGCAGCGATAACGAAAACAAAGATCAACCAAATTGCAAATATCATCGTTGAAATGCAGAAAAGTGATAATGTCCCTCGTATACTCAAGTCGGCCTTTAAATTGCGCGGCACGGGGAACACTATGCACCGGGATTATACCAAAGCGGCTAGAAAAAAAACGTAAACACTTATCACAAATAAATGCAAACATTAATGCCAAGAACGAAAACATTAAGGTATTAATTCGTGGACAAACACTTATAATAGAAAATAAAACATTTTATCAGGATCATAACAATACAATTAAATGCAACGATGTTGACTGATTACTCGTGTTCAACAAGATTATGACAGATTGCAGTGTCAGCACTCAGATGTGAGAAACTTCACAACCCAACAATGTCGGTAGTGCAGTTCAACACCCAGAGACCAGTGTTAGCGGTAGGATTAGAAAGAGTAGTGTTTAATAAAAATGCCGTCTGCCAATCCAAAAGTAATAAAGTAATATATGTATTAAACGGAAAGACTGAATATTTTAAGATTTTGTCGTACAATGTATCAGGTTTAAGTAATAAGTCTCTATTTATTGACTTTGTCAATAAGTTTGTCAACAACTTTGATTTAATTTTCTTATATGAAACCTTCACAACGGAAGATAATTTTGCAAGTATTGAAAACAAAATATTAGATTATACCATGGTTTGATGAAGAATGTCAAAAAGCTCGCAAGACATCTTTTGCATGGCTGAGAATTTTTCGCAATTCTACCCAAGGACTTTTTAAGGATTTCTACATTGACGCCAACTGAAAATTTAAAGAGCTTTGTATAACCAAAAAAAGATTTATGCGGAACTGCAAGCAAGAAGATTGGCATGGGATTTAAATGGGAAACAATATACTATTCACACAAAATTAAACTCGGACGTATTACTCTCCCATTTCAAGAATCTGCTAAATCCGAAATTCTGCTTTCTCTATGGCCGAGTTAGAGGAATCTCTCGTGACCCTCCAGTTGATTGCTATAAATATGGAACGGTCACACTCAAAGATCAACTTTTTAGACTTACAAATACAACACCAGAGGGGGATTTCTCTCCAGAACAATTTCGGGATGCCATTATATTCCAAATACACAAAAAAGGATCGCTACTAGATGCAGTTAACTACAGAGGAATATCGTTTCTAAAAAAACTGTATGTATTCTTCATCGATTTTAAAGCGGCTTTTGACAAAATCGATCGAGGTGCGTTGCTGTACAAATTATATAGTCTGGGTTTATTACTGAAGCTTGGACGCGTTCTTGAAGATATCTACAAAGGAACAAAGGCTGCAGTATGGAAACGAACAGAACTCTCTGATTGGTTCGCAACCGCAACAGGAGTTAGGCAAGGTTGTACACTAAGCCCCACATTGTTTGTCGCATGCTAGCAATCATTCCGAAAATGAAACACACACTTCATCATCTTTCGAAAACCTAACGCCAACAAAATTACTGCAAGCAATTTCACCACTACCTTAAACTCAAACGTCGATTTTATCAAGACGTATGTAGGGGGTTAGTAGAGGTTATAAATTCTCCCAGTTTCATTGAAAAAAAAACACCCATGCAAGTCTCCGAAAGAACAAAAAAAGATCAAAAATCTATACTAAAAGAAGGTTGAGCCGACTGAAGATCCCAATATTTGTGTTGAATGTTGGGAAAAACAAAAAACGAGAACACTGGATGTACAAAATGTCTACAATGGCTACAAGAAAACTGTACAACTTACAAAACACTGCAATCTACGCTTTGCACTGACTGTGGACATGAGCAAGAATGAAAGAAACATGTTTAACACTCAAACGTATTCTTTAAGTTCACTGAATTTATCATGAGGCATCTTTCCCACACATGCAGGGAGGGATGTCACACTTAATGTGTTTTTCTTTTTTGTTATTTTTTATGAAAATTGCTATTTTTTTAATTTAAATTTTTTTTAGGGAACATAAATTTATTGTTAAGTTTCATGCACAAATAAAGTTCATTTTACTAAAATAAAGAAAAAATTCATTGAGTTTTGAAAAAACTCGGCATCTCTCCCGCAATATAATATACGGTATACAATACCGTATAAGGTAAAAAAAATATACCGGTAAGAATTGCCGCATATTATGCATGCATGCATCCAACTTATTCAATCATCTCATTGCATCCCAATAAAAATAAACAATTATTTGCACCAAAAAAAAAAAAACAAGAATTTGTCGTAAAAAATCTATGTCACTTCTGGCTCAATGAGAATTTGTCGTCAAATATCTATGTCACTTCTGGCTCAACATTGCATGCTCTGATTGAAATTACGAAACCGCGCACAAAAACCAAAAAGCCAATGAGAATTAGAAATCGCAAAGAGGATAAACCATTTTTTCCAACAAAAAAAAAATAGAAATACCAACTAGAATAACAAATATCAATTAGAATTTACCAATATTTCCAATCAAACAACAAATAAAATACCAATAAAAATGTCATGCATGCACGAGCGGTGCCGTGCCGAGTTGAGCCAGAAGTTGCCCATTCATACTACTCACTACCTTTCTTTGGTGTTTGCTCTGATTGTTTTGATTTTGGTGATGACAGAATACAAACAAACATAAACAAGTTTTGTGGTTGAGTCAAAAATGCATATAATCACAAACAAACACTGAAGATTTACTTCTTTCATAAAACCTTTGAAAATTGGTTCTTTTATTGGTCCATCATCACGATTCATTTAATTATTTTTGTTTTTAATATAAATAGATTCTAAAGCACCTAATTTATAAGAATCGTTTACATTAGTTTCAAGCTTTGCTAGAAAGAAATAAAATAAGAATTTTAAATTTGTTTAAAAAAATATATTTTGTTTATTGAATAAAAAATGCGTTGAAGATCTCCACTATCAATTTCGTAGAATTTTAGGGTCCACTCTTATCTCCTTCAGTAGCATTTTTATAAATTCAATAGCTGTTATATTCAGTAATTCTTTGGGATCTTTGTCTTCTACATATTGATGCGAAAGTTAAACAAATTCCTCTATCTGAAGATCGTACTTCAACATCAAGTACTTTATCTAACGTTGAAAATTATCACTTCGAGTAGCAAGGACTAGAAGTTCTCTCGCAAGATTTGGACATCCCCATTCAAATGGAAAACACTGTAGATGACTGCTGTTCTGTCGCAGAGGGCAGGCGCATAGTCGATTTAAATCTTTTATTGACAAATTTAAGGAAGATTTCAATGCACGAAGCAAAATCCGGGTGCACATTTAATATAATAATAAGAACTTATCCATGAAATCCCAACATTTCTGCTTTATAATCTGCTCTTCTGCTCTGTTGATCATCTTGATCTCAAACGGTCCCGCATTATCTACGCCTCTGTGTAGAAATGCCTTTCCCACCCCCACGCTTTCCGATGGCAGATCAGCCATTAACGGTGTTTCAAAATGATGGTTTTATCGTACACATATCAAACATTTGTGCACATAATTCCTTAATTCACTTCGAATTTTTGGAATTAAGAATCTCTGACGAATGTATTGTGTCATAATCTGACCTCCTCCATGCTTCGTTGCTCTATGAGCACCATCCATAATCAGCCAGGCTAACCGAGAAACATTCGGTATGATAGCTGGATGCCTTCTCTCATATTCCATCTCTGCTCTTTCCAACAGTCCACCAACTCTTATGATCTTTTTTCTATCCAGAATTGGTTTCAGTGATTCAATCATTCTCTTTTCAAGTAAATAGAACCTGTCCTTCTTTATACAACTTATTTCCTATCCATAGTATTTATCCTGCTCTTTCCTTAGTAGGTGATCACTTGCTTCCATTTTGTCTGCAGAAGACAGCTGATCAACTAACCCCTCTCTCCTTCCATTACCTTCCCTTCTTTCGCTTTGACGTATAGGGCTTCTCTTTCTCTTGTCACGCACTCTTTTGTCATCCTTCCGTAATTTGCCTTTGTTTTGATCACATTAATGGATCGCAGCATGTAGCTATTATATTTAGCGCCTTCTCCAATGTGGATGTGTATTCAATCAGTGGAATACTCTTTTCCAAATCCTTCACATAAATAGATAAGGGCTCTGTGCACAAGCACTTTCATCTCAGCCCTCCCCCATCTAAAACATTTGGCACAAACTTTTAAGATATCCATCTCGACCGGGGTTTCTACAACCATTCTGCAACATGTAGCCATAGCCTGTTGTCTATCAATGATGATGCCTTCACTCCCCTGCTGCAGTACATGAACAATCAACATGTCCCACTAACCAGTGGGGATTTCTTGGGCCTACAGCTGCCTCAACGTTTCATACGTAGTATTGGCCATGCGCTGTAGTTCCACACTTCTCACCTGCCCCTGAAGCATTAGGAGCCTGAAAAATTGCCGCAGCAGTTCCCTGCAAGTGGCATACGTGCGCTGATATATCTCATTCAGGCGCTTCCAGGCTTCGTAATAGTTCTTATCACTGAGTTGCCAATCTCCTAGAGTCCGCTCAGCCCTACCAGTCAGTGAACTCTTTAAGTGGGCAAACTTGTAGGCGGGCAAAATCTTGGCATTCTCGTGGATCGCTGCAACAAATCGATCGTGGAAACCTTGCCATTTTGTAATCGTACCATCGAATTCACACCATGTGTTCTTTACGTCATGGGGCTGAAACGGCAGGTTCACCTGCACTGCGAGTGTACAGCCTCTCTTTCCTTCACAGCTAGGGCTAAAGCGACCAGCTTCCTTCTCATGGCGGCATGCGCCATAAAATATCTTTCCTCGATTTCCGCCTTCCTTCTCCGAATCTTTGCCTGCATTAGCAGCTCATCGTCCCTCACGATTTGCCTCTCGGCTTCCTTCACTTGTGCCCATTGCTCCTTGAGCGCTTCGAACCTAATCTCTAGGTCCTCATAGACCGCCGTTTTAAAGGCCTCCATCTATGTATAAACTTTCAACCTCTGGATTCCATCAATGGCAGAATCGAGTTGATAGTAAGCACTTCCTTCGCTCATCTTTACTTGTTTCCTATAAAATCAATAATACATTGTGACTAGATTTGAAAAATTTATATATAATTCGCAATAGGTACTCTGTGGTAGCATTACCCTTATTGCGATACCCCTCAAAAATAAAAAAAAAGAAAATATAATACGCATAAATGTTTATAATACAGTAAAATAATGATGCAATCCAAACCCCGTACGCCTCCACCTTCAATGAGAAATATAAAAGGAATATGCAAAAAGGAATAAAATATTATATGTTGTTTTTCCAACATTGAGTTACCCCTAAATAAAATCGTACCAATGTAATAGCTATTGCTGTTGTTATTGTTGTTGTTGTTCTTGTTGTCAGTGTCAGTGTTGTCGCATCCCTTCTCTCAGCAGCTCGCACATTTGTGCTTTGAGTCTGCCTACACTCCTGCTCTTGACTATTCACACCATTGTATCTTGAGTGTCTCCTTCACTTGATCACCCGCACAATTGTAACTTGGGTGTCGCCATCTCAATACGTTCTTCAAATTCTCAAGAATCCCATTTACACATGTTCCAATCCCTATTCCATTCACATAGCTTACCATATGGTTCAACTATCTTTCCATACCTTCCTGAAAACATTCCCATGCACATACTCGAGCAAGATCCCCGATCAGTAGCCGAAATACCTTCGCCCTTCCGATTATCTTTCTCGCGCATGTACATTAATGGCAATAATCATGTCATTTTTCATTTCGCCATCAATCACAAAACAAAAAGTATACAATTGTGGCCACTAGCATAATTATGCCGAAGTGCCTCCTTCCCCCCTTCCCAACAACACGACGTAACAACAACATTACCTATTTCTAGAAACGAAATAATTGTATATAATACCAACCAAAAGGAATATCATGTTGAAAAAATGTAAATATATATAGGATTGTTTGTATACAACCATATCAATAAAAGAAATACATATAGATATAAAATGTGAGGAAATCGCTTTGACGAGCCTCCGTCTTTCCATTGTCGTCCCAATTGGAACATTTGTATGGCGGTCATTCGCATATCCATGCTGAATGCCTCCTTCACTCTTTCGTCCATCACTAAACTTTTCATTCGAATAATGGCCATTCGCATAATTATGCTGAATGCCTCCGTCACTCTTTCGTCCATCGCAAAAATTTCGTTTTGAGTAATGGTCATTCGCATATTTATGCTGAATGCCTCCTTCACTCTTTCGTCTGTCGCTATAAAATTTCCCATCACGAACCATTCCCCCTGCACTCCTTCGTAATCTTTCACACACAACAAACAAAAAATCAAATTCCTTCGATATCATTCAGATATTTAATTTAGTATTGATAAATATATATATATGTGGGTCATTCGTATTTTTTAATATCGAATACCTCATTCGCTCTTTCGTATGCTTACAAAATTTAAGCATCCAATCTCGCAATTAAAATTAAAAAGAACACGAAACTATGTTGACATATACGTTCGGAATATTGTCTAATGCCTCCGTCACCCCTTCACTATTCCACTTACCAACACAACTCACAGAAAAATATCAACAATTATTTCGAGAAGCGACAAAAAAGCAACGATTAGTTTGCAATTGAAAACAAAACACATATACTTATGTGAGTCGCTTCCTAATCCATCACAAAATTAGTTCTTTCACAGTACAACACAACACATTACAAAAAAAAAGAAAATATAAATATATATTGAAAAAAAAATGAAAAGCACCCAACAAGTGGACTGTAAATTTGTTTACCTTCTCTGATTGTTTGTATTTATTTTAATTAATCCTTCGTATGTAATCCTTCGCTTTTTTCTTTCCTGACACTCTCTTTTATTTTTCCTTCTCGAATGAAACCTTCACCTGTATTTTGTGTTGTTGTTTTTTTTTTATATAAATTCTCAACTGATTCTAAACTTCAACCGCGACACTGACCGCACACTTAGTAATTAATCTATACTTGAAATGAATTTTATCTCCACATTCAAGTAGACCATACCATCGCGCCAATAAATATGTGTATCTGTTGCACACAAATTCAATGGAAAATGAGGAGAAATCTTTCCGGTTCTGTCCCGTACATTTATGTATACATAAATAGTATATACTGCGCAGCAGTGAAGCAAGTCCGTCTCGTTCGGCTTGTGTATCTTTCAGTGCGGCTGTGCCGAGTGTTGATTTCGTGTGTGTTTTTTTTTTTTGCTGTAAAAGCGAATAAAAAAACTGGTTTGTCTTTCGAGGTGGGTGTTGTTGTCATCTACTGAGTAGCAGTGAAGGTAGACAATTCTTTGGTTCAAGCTATAAGGAGGTCTTACATGTATCTTCATCTGCATAGACAACTGCAAAAAAAAGAGGAAACAAAATAAAAAACTCATACTTGTGCGATTGAGATCAAAGACCAAAATGGAGACCATCTTCATATATGAAGATTATAGGAAGTATGAATCTGAAGATTGCAGATTATAGTGAAGATGAACATGTTCATCCATTGTATATACATCTCTATAGTACTACCATGAAGATGAACGTCCGGGGAGCCACCTGGGTGATTCTATAAGAATTACTATCTTGGGCTCACTTGCAAAATGTGTATAGCCTATTTGAAAACCAAGAGGGAGTAGAATGCATATGTTTTAACATTTTGTAAAGTTAAAGCAAGAGAAAAAATTATACCTTTTTAAGTGAAAACCAAAAGGGAGAAGAATGCATATGCCTTAACATTTTCTAAAGTTAAAGCAAGGGCAAAAAAATATACCTTTTTTGTGTATTTTTCTTTCCTCACATTAATTTAAAATTGGAGAATCTACCTATATATGTACATACACATGCATGTATAAAGATTTTTGGAAGAATTGTATCCCGTTCGACCTAGTTTTGGTTTTGGCATTTGTATATTAGAAATATACACGCAAATAGAATGAAAAGCCAAAACCAAAATTAAACTACATGTTGTCAGTACCACGTTTTATTTTCAACTAAAACTAAATAACAATAGCGGAACAAAGCAAAAGTAGGAAGGAATGCAAAATTTTGTATGTGTGTAAGAGCACCGTTGCAGTGCTTCGGTTAACGTAGTTGCTATTGGGGTTGCCATCTGCGTTTCTCTTATACATTTACTGCCCGGCTGGGCCGGTAGGCTCAGGACTCATGCTGAATAGCCGACACACCTTCTGTGCGGGTCGCGTTGTGCTCTTCCAAGTGTTGTCCTCCAAGCAATATTGGACAGTGACGTTGCGAACGAGACCGTCTTGTCCGGGATGGACAGATATGATTCGTGCCAGTCGCCATTTGGCTGGCGGCAAATTCTCGTGCCGAAGTACGACGATGTCCCCGACTTGCAGATTCTCGCAGGGTCGCCGCCACTTAGTGCGCTGCTGTAGCGAAGTCAAATACTCATCGTGCCAACGATTCCAGAACGATTGATGCATTTGCCGTAAAAGTTGCCAATGACGGAGTCGATTTGCAGGTGTCTCTGCCACAGTAGGTTCAGGTAATGCCACGAGTGAACGGCCGATCAAGAAATCAGCCGGTGATAATGCCAAACGTTCATCCACGCCATCATGTACTGCAATCAACGGTCGGGAGTTTAAGCAAGCCTCAATGCGCACAAGTAGTGTATGTAATTGATCGTAGTACAGCGTCTGTTCACTAACTGCCATTGTTGAGTGTGTCGTCGACATATAACACATTCGTAAATACATTGTTTGACAAGTGAACGGCCACTGAGGATCCAATATCGATGCCTTAGTATTTGCAGCATGAGAGCAATCTGCGCATGGGAGTTAGTGAGATGAATATCACGTATGATGAGTTTCGAAAGGGTGCTTTTCTTTGCCATAATGACTGGATGCTTTTGATCTGTAGGTAGTTCAGAATTTTGCAATCTACCGCCAACTCGTAGTATACCCTCCAAATCCAGATATGGAGCCAACGATGCCAAGTTGCTTGTTACTGCCACCTGCCTAGAATTTGTTAACTGTTGAATTTCATTATAGAAGTACCTGTCTTGTTCTGCGCGAAGATGCCACTTCAAAGCCATAGCCAATTCATCACAGCTTACGAGAGTATGATGCCAGTATTGTCTGCGAGTTGGATTACCACGAAGCACATATGCAGTTGTTCTTATTAGTCGGCCAATCGAAGAGAAACGTTCGACTAAATCGATGATGATGATGTCATCGCCACAGCGATACCTCGTTTGTATGATAGGTTGTTGTGAAGTACGCGCCATGTGAGCCTTGATAGGTTTAGATTCCATTGCCATCGCCACTAGGTCTGCCTCTGAAGGAGATGGAATATCTAGTGCCATATTGGTTTGCATTATTTCTGTCGGCCCATGCCACCAGAGTTGATGACCGACTAACATCTCCGCTGAAATCCCACGACTAGCACAGTCCGCCGGATTAAGATGACTGCGAATATGTCGCCAATCCTCCAAGTTGGTATGCTGCTGGATATAACCAACCCTGTTCGCAACATAGGGTTTAAGCAAAGCAATTGACTTACGTAGCCAACAATGTACAATCGTAGAGTCGCTATGTAGCGTGCACGGTGCGTGCTCTAAGTCCAATGCATGTCTAAGCATTGGTATCGTGGTCGTCGTGTTGCCTTGTTGATCGACCCGAGATGGGGCGACTCGTGTTTTCGCAGTAACGAGTGCTGAAGTAAATTCCCCACTGGTGCTGGTTGTGCAGACGTATATGACAGCTGCATATGCCTTGATGCTAGCGTCGCAAAAGCCATGTAAATGAATTTTGACAGATGATTGTAGTCGAAGGCACCTTGGAATCCGTAATTGTTCCAAACGTTGCAAATTGTCGCGATAATCCAACCACTCTTGAAGTAATGCCATGGGTAATGGTGAATCCCATGACAAGCCAGTTCGCCATAAGGTTTGAATAAATATTTTTGCAACAATCAATACGGGTGCAAGCATATTTGTTGGGTCGTACAATCGTGCAGTATCGCTCAGTACCTGTCGTTTAGTTGTAGATGTCGTTTCTCCAATGTTGATTCGATAGGAAAATACATCCGCCTTAGGATTCCAATGTAAACCAAGTACTGACACCTCGGGAGATTTCAATTCGATGTCAGTTTCTGTCCCCAAATTGCCTGTGATTCCAGTCAATGCCAATTGGTCGTTGGACTGCCATTTTCGGAGTTGGAAGTGCCCTTGCTGCAATATTTTGTCGACATCATTAGCCAATTGAACAGCCTGTTGTGTAGTTTCGGCGCTCGTTAAGTAATCGTCGACGTAAAAGTCACGCAAAATGCTTGTAAGAGCTGTCGTCGCTCTGTGCTCATTCGCCAATATGTTACAGTTGTCTCGGCCGCACTGCTGCATGGCTCGAACAGCATTATATGGACCCGATGCCATGCCATAAGTGACCGTAGTCAATTGGTAAGTGCGAATCGGATTAGTAGTTGATTCGCGCCACAATATTTTCTGCCAACGTTGATGACGTTCATCGATGCGAACCTGGCGAAACATTTTCTCTATATCTGCCGAGAGGGCCACTGGGTAGCGTCGAAAGCGAAAGATGATTGTAGTAAGTAACTCTTGTATGAGTGGGCCACTTAATTGTGTGTCATTTAAAGACACGCCATTTGAGGTCTTCGCCGAAGCATTGAAGACGACGCGAAACTTTGTCAATACCGGATGATGGGGTATAATGTATTCCTGTGATGGATCAGAGGGGAGGTCCAGAACCTGCTTCATATGTCCTAAAGCCATGTACTCTTGAATGAATGCCATGTATTTCGCCTTGAGTTCTGTATCCTTCGCCAATCTACGCACCAGCTGGTAGAATTGACGAAGTGCCAATGGATGAGAATTGCCAAGACAAGGTGCGTCCAGACGGAATGGAATCTGGACGACATAACGGCCATCGGAATCCCGACAATGCGTAGCCATGAATACCTCCTCGCATATATCGTTAACAAACATCGTCGTCTGTCTGTCTGCGTCGACGTCGAATATACGAGCCAGTGCCAAGTCAAGATGTTCATCGCCCACATCAAAGTTGCCATGAATTGTGTGTAGTGAGCGAGTTGATGCTCCAAATGAAGTGTCGACTGCTGCTGGTCCAAATACCACCCATCCCAATGAAGTTGACTGGGCGAAGGGTGCATTCGTGGAACCGCGAACAATGCCTTCTTGAATGATACTGCCCCACACGTCCGCGCCAATAAGAGCATCTATTTGACCCATTCTGCCAAACGACGGATCTGCCAAAGCCAATGTGCTCAAATGTTCCCAGCATGAAGATGCAATGTCATAAAATGTGAGTAAATAGAAATTTACATGGATCTGAAATGTGCCATCGTTGGATGCTAAATTGAGTGTAACTCGGCCACGCGTATGTGTCATGGCTGACCCGACACCTTCGACTTGAATGGTGCAGAGTGTCCTGCGAATACCTAATTTATTAAAAAATCTGTATCTCATAAAACTGACCTGACTGCCCGGGTCGCAAATGATTCGACAACGATGAGTTGTGCCATAGCCATCCTTAATGTGAGAGACTGCTGTTGCCAATAATACCAATCGCTCGCCAATTACCACAAACGTCTTCGGCGTCGATGGTAGTCATGCGGAGTAGTTCTGTGGTCGTTGGGTTGTTGCTACTGCTGGGTTTGACGCAGCAGCTGATGCTAATGGAGTTGAGCCAGAAGTGTTACCACGACACAACAAGGTGTGGTGTCTACCCTTGCAATTTCGACAGTTACCACCTGCACACACCTTGGTTGCATGTCCCGGCTTCAAGCAGTTGAAGCATAGGTTAGAGCTGCATAGTTTACTAAACCGTTCAGCGACAGGTAGAATTAGCAATTTTGGGCAGCTACTGATACGATGTGCGCTGCTGTCACAAAATTCACAATTGCCAGGGGTAGTCGCTGCCAACTTTGACTTCACCAAACGTGATGCATTAGTTAATCGCCGCTGCGATGATCCAATTGTATTGCCATTATTTGAAAGGTCGATGGGTGTGATTTTTGAAGAGCCAGGCCAATAAATAATGTCCAGAGATAGACTCTGTGCTCGTTTCTCGACGAACTGCAGCAGATCATCCAATTTAGGAATATCCTTTTGACTGGTGTGCATATCCCATGCATGTTTTGTTACTTGTGGCAATTTCGATGTAACTATTGGCACTGATAATGCATCCCATTGATCCACTGGCAATGCCATTACCCGCAATGCGCGAAGTGATTCGCGCACAGTGTCCACAATGGTCAAAAGTCCAGCGCCAGTCTCGATGGCAACAGGCTTGATGCCAACAAAGCGTGAGACGTGTAATTCAGACAGTTGTTTTTTATTGTCATACCGTCTCACTAATTCATCCCAAGTCGCCTGGTAGCCGCCAGTATATAAATTGCAAGTGAGTCGCCAACCAATGACTCCCGCAATTTCTGCAATTTGTAGTACTCGGGAATTCCGGGTTTATCTATAAGGGTTTGAATTGCGTCCTTAAATGCTAGCCAGTTGCGAAGTGAGCCATTAAATTTAGGAACTGTAACTGGGTCTAATTTAAGATTCATTGTTGCAGAACGCAGCTCCGATTCCTCCTGGACCAATGACTCGGCCTTAGTAGCCATCATTCGCTTCAATTTTGCCACTGATGGGTTGTATAAATCCTCCAATTCATTCCACAGCTTCTGATGCGCCTCCAATGCATTTTCATCGGCTGCACGGCCGACTAGTACATCATGAGCTGTAATGAAACGTTCGAAATGTGAAGTTAAGCTAGCTAATTCTTGAGCGCATGTATGGGAGTCGCCATTGAATCCATCCGCCAAAATTGTCGTGGTCATACGGCGCAGTGTGGCCGCTTCGGAGGTACGTCGATTTAACTCCGTCATTATGTCGCAATTCGGTTAAGCGCACGCCAATTTGCTATGTAATTTACTGTATAGTACAGTCCAAAAACCATAAAATTCCAAAAATAAAGCAATCGCTAATCTAAGTTTCACAAATTAGATTGTTTCTTTTTTACTCGAGATCGAATATTCTAGAGAATTGCAAATGGCCAAAAGAAAAAAGTCACGTGATGTGCAAGAAATGCGTTATTGTATCAAGAAGAAATGTGCAAAAAACTGTTCTCTTTATATACTGTTCATTCCTCACAGGAGGCACCAAAAAATGTATTATTAGAAATATACACGCAAATAGAATGAAAAGCCAAAACCAAAATTAAACTACATGTTGTCAGTACCACGTTTTATTTTCAACTAAAACTAAATAACAATAGCGGAACAAAGCAAAAGTAGGAAGGAATGCAAAATTTTGTATGTGTGTAAGAGCACCGTTGCAGTGCTTCGGTTAACGTAGTTGCTATTGGGGTTGCCATCTGCGTTTCTCTTATACAGCATTATTATAATTATATGTATAGGTATGTGTGGATTAAATGTTTGCCGTGTGTTCGTTTTGTGTTTAAAAAAACAGTTTTTGACCTTGATTTATGCACTTTTCGTTTCGGCAATAAATTTGCTTGAAAATAAATTTGTCCGCCGGTTTGTTTTGAGGTTAAAAAAAATATTCAATTCAGTTTAATTGTGTCCGTAGATAAGTAATTGAGTTGTGATGAGTGTAATTCAAGCAATTTTTAAATACCTACCTACCTATGAATTTAAATAAACTCTTTTTGTGTGATAAAAGTGTTGGGGCATTGAATATAATAAGATATTTAAATACCTACAATGCTTGTGATTTAATACTACTTAAATTTATGTACATTGTACGTAGGTGCTTAAGTACTCATGTAGCTATACCTTGAATTTTATAATTCAGTGTCTAGTCTTTTTAAATATTTTAAGGCTTTAAAAAAATAAAATGCATGACTGGATCCCACGTACTTGCTCCTATGTTCGATCACATTATATGCACAAGATTCTTAATGGAAACGACTAAAAGTATTTTAAAAGTCGTTTTTCACTTAAGTTTTATATATAAATTTCTAAAATTTTTTCTAAAAAAAATTGGTATGAACATTTTAAGTATTTAATAATATAAATTTAAAAACAAAATTTCAGAAAAAATCGCCCACACGTTTTCGAAATATTGAATTTTATATGGCAGGTACCATTATTATTTGAGCTAAAAAAAAATTTAAATTTCCCCTATGCACAATACCTAAAAAACTCCATAGACCAAGTTTGAAGCAATTCGGCCCACCCGCTTGGGCTGTAGGTTTATATACATACATACAGACAGACTGACAGACAGATAGACATACAGACGAACAGAATTTTTAGACCATCTTTTTTCGTCTTCGCTATCATCGTAATGTCACGTTTGATTGTTATCTCAAAACTTTTTGAGAATGCATAACTTGCCTTATAGTACCTATAATCGCAAGTAAAAAGTAGGTAGATGATAAGTGGATTAAAGATTATGTTTTAACATCGGTAATTACGTTGCAAAATATGTTAACGGATGTAAATGTAAATAAGTATGCACTACCTAACTTATTTTAATTTTAATCAAAAAGTTGGAGTTATCCATGCATATGATGTTGTTTTGAAGGCATATCGTTTTTTAATACATTTTGAGTTTCCAAAAAAAAAAAAATAATAACGTGGATCATAACAACATACAGGTTCGTAACGATTTCTTTAAATTTACTTTTATATTTTTAAATCCAATAAATTTCAATTTTATTGCACATCGCAACATTACCTAATTTAAAACAAATGATATAACTTTTGAATCTGGTAACTCGAAAGTTTGATTTTGTACTTTTGTACCTATGTACCTATATTGTTTTGACCCAAATCAATATATAATTTATCACAACCCTCTTAATAACTTTATAAAATTCGTATTGGAAATTATCGTTAAGAAAATAATTTATTTTATCATTCATACCTTTTTAATACCAAATTAAATTATGTCAATATTTTCAATTCAATTGTGTTTAAAACCAAATTAACATTATCTTATATCAATGCATAAGAACTTATTGTTAATATTGTCGTCATTTTGAATGACCAATGGAGTATTCCACTGAAAGCTAACGTAATTCATTCAACTATTATCATACATTTATTGAATATTTTATTCAAAAAAATCGAATTCGATTTTCGACCAATAAATAAGAGCAATAGCTCAGTATAATATTCACCCAATGTGCGAATATCAATGAATTAAAAAACGTTCGCTTTTCTTCTAACACTCGACTGGATTTTCATAATGATGAAATAGGTATGTAAGTGTGTATGCAATATGCACCTACCTACAATGTTTGAAGAAAATCGCTTCAGCTTCTATTATTGTATATGTTCTGAGATTGATGAAAACCTTAAGTCAGATTTTTTTTATTATGTAGGTATTTCATCCAATTGTACCTAAATACCTACATACACACATACAAAATATACCACCTTAATATATCACAAGTAAAAATGCAGATTTTTGTTTAATTTTGTTCATGTTTTTATTTTCCAATAAATTCTAATATACCTACACCTAGCTACATTTAATATTTATTTATTTATTAGTTTAACAATAAAATAAATATAAATTTTTGTTTTGTGAACTTGTAAATAGGTAGGTTGGTAACTAGAGCTTGAACCAACAGAAAAGCACTACCTGCGACTTATTTAAAAAATATTAGTTAAGTAGGTATGTAAGTACCTACATTTGTCTTTTACTTATCTTAATGCTAATTTAGCTCCGATTCGATTTCTTGAAAGTTTGACTTAGCTGCTTTTGGACAAGTATTGAAATCAAGTCTGAAACGATAAATAAAATAATATTCAGGTACTTACAATTTGTCAAAATAATTATTTTTTTAGCTTTTTAAGATTTGTATATAGTATGTTGTCTTGTCAATGAAATATTTACTTTGTGGCAGCGTACTTACCTACCTACAAACAAGATAAATTAATAATATTAAAAAATTAGAAATATTGATAACTAAATAGGTAGGTAGGTATATTTGTTTTTTTTATAGCTGCCAAACAAAGCACACAATGTCACAAAAACACATGAGATGTATAAACGCAATGAAACTACCCTAACAATATTCAGTACCAAACTATAGTAAGTGAGTAGCATTGTAAATACGTAATTCAAGAATGAAAGACTATGTACGTGAATGAAAAAGCAGCAAAATTAATAAATTTGCTACAAACACAAATAAAACGAGAAACAAAATACCTTCAAATGTTATCGTATATATGAATGATCAACTTTGTTTTCCTCTTTACCTCATCCACTTAAAAGATAAAAAAAATGTGATGTCAAAAAAGAAATCACATTTGGTTTTCTCTCTTATACTCCTTAATGTTGTAGGAAACGAAATTAAACTACCTCAACTCTTCTTTTTCCCCCTATCTTCCTTTGCCCGCGTCTACAAATTAATCTCTGCAAAGTTGAAAACAGCAACACAGACGACATCTGGATCATTCAAGAAGAACCCAATTTTTTTGTTCCATAGTAGTACTATAGAGATGTATATACAATGGTTCATCTTCATTATAGCATTTCCATCTGCACCATAATGTGTTCCGTTCAGATAACGAATTTTCAAGTTTTTTTTAACCATTTCACCCCAGTTTGCCTAAAAACAACGAAAATAGCGAAAATTTGCTTCTCAAAACTACATACCTGGGGCCAACTTCACAGATCATACACTACATACATTTCATACATCATACACCAAATCGATTATCATACATTACACCAAAATGTCTGTTTCACAGATACCATTGGAAGGTAGTGTATAATTCGTTTATACCTTCCATGAAAATGTATGATTTGACGTTTGATTGACAACTGTCAAATGAAATATGACATTTTAAAGAAAAAAATTGAAGTTCGAAAAGAAAAAAAAATCCTTGCAAAAAATTTTAATTTTTAAAGAAAAAAGTGAAGAAAAATACAGTCCACCAATACAATGGATATTTTATTTGAAGACGATTACATCGTTGATGTTGATCTTGATTCTTATGACAGCGGTTCAAGGCGCGCAAGATCCTTTGATGAAAGAATCAATTTTAACATGGAAGACCCTTATTTCGTCGAAAAGTTTAGAATGCCGAGGTTGTGTGTGGAGTTTTTAATGGAGCGGTTGGGAGTCTATAGTGCACATCCAACTAAATGCAGTAGAGCTCTTTCACCAATACAACAAATCCTACTGACTCTGCACTGGCTTGGGAACGGCAGCCAATACCATGGCTTAGGAAATATACATGGAGTTTCCAAGGCTTCCGTGTGACGTTGCGTGAAAAAGGTTACTGCACTCATTTCGAAACGTCTTGTGGGTAGTTTATTTGTAATATATGTTAATATTTGTTATAAGACTTATTTCCATACATATACATTTTTAAAGGCGAGGAGGTAGCATGGTCTGACAATGGAAACGTTGTAGCAGAAGAATGAAATTATTTTTCCAAACGATGACGAAGAAGACCATGACGAGAACAACGAAGAACATAATCTCAACGAAAACGAAAATACCCAAGCAATTACAGCGTTAATTGAATATATTAATAATTTCAATAACTAGTTTAATTTTAATAAATTATAATCCGAATTATAATATCTGTAATTTTGTTTTCATTTTTGGCGGGTGCTAACAAAATTTTAAAATTTTGGATAGACCTGCACAACTTAAAGTCTAGTTGGCAAAAAAAGAAAATTCTCAGTAAAGTTTTAATAAGCAAAAAAATAACGAATTTGAATATGTAATCACTTTATTATTTTTATTTGCGTGTAAAAATTTTGCTGAGTGGATATACACTCAAAAACACGGTTATTATCAAGAAGATCTCGTTATCGTGATAAAAAAGGCTCTTGGATGCTAGCCACAGAGGGTGCTCTCATAAATGCGTGGTTGCTAAAGTCCGACGAATGCATAGCATTCATAAATGCAAATGATGAATGTCAGAGTTTCATAAATGTAAAACGCAAATATTTAAAAAAAAATATAAATAAAACACTGTTTTAAATAGAAACCGCTCCAACGATCATAATTATCCAACTATTCAAATGGCTTCTTTTTTCAAACTTTAACTTTAACAACAACTAACAACTAAAGAATCTAGAATTTATTATGTGTATCCTCCATTTATTTCTACATATAATTATATTAATATTTTACGCTTTTTTGCGTACGGCACTGTAGACCCTCATACATTATATTTATCTTTAAAAATCATATGAATATTCAATGCTAACAAGAATTTCGTCCTAATCGGAAACTTATTACGAATCCGAAAAAATCTCTCACAGAATCAATCGTAGTGGAAATGGTCATACAAATTGACATTACAATTGGATTCTGGGATAACCGTTTTTTGGATTCGTAAAACTTTACGATTACGCTGATTATGTATATTGCACCTAAACTATAAAGTTATATGCATATAGCTACCTACCTAAATTTCTCCTTCACTTTCATTATTAAATGTACATACATATTTATACACCTAAAGGTTTCATATTGTATATGGGTATATATTACATATTATTAATCCATAATTTAGATTTAAAATATACATTTGTAGGTATGCACCTATGTAACTATTCCTTAGATCATCCATTCAATAATTTATTATACTAAGAATCATAATATAATATTACGTACATCGGCTTTAAAACTGCATATGAAAATACTATAATGCCTACCTAATAACAGCGTAAATGATTAGCTACACTTTCGTTGTTAGGTACAAGAGCACTTACGATAGTCGTGCATTTAATTTAATTTTTTTTTATCAATACCAAATTGCACCAATTCCAAAAACCCTGGAAAATGGTGAGATTGAGGCCAATAACAATTTCCGCTCGGAAAATGATGTCTGGATCTCAAGCTAGCGACAGAGAAATTGAAATTACATTATAATTTAAAACGACTTGAAATAAGAGCGATTCACAGCATTTTATTTTATAAAAATTAAGTTATAAATAGATTATTATGTACTATGTATATTATCTAGTATTAGTATTAGTATTATCTAGAACATATATTTTTGAAATTAGTAATAAAATAAGAGTTATCTTGTTTAGACAACAAACGAACTTTAACTGCTAGTTCTTAAAGGAATGTTATAAGCCAAAAACTTTTTGTTTGAAAAATTTTGTGGGACAATACCGACCAAATCCGATATTCACGATAATTGCACGAGGATAGCACGCCGGGCCACAAGCTATGGGCTCATAGCGGAGGATGATGGATAATTGTGGTAACTGTTCATCCTCATCCTCCGAAGAAAACGAAAAGGCATTTATATTTTTTGTGTATTCTGAAGCGGTAGATTCAGAAAAATTTCTTTCTCCTTGCATTCGAGGGTTCTCAAATACAGCGTTACCTCCAACAACCTGTTCTTTAAAGTGGTGGACCGATTCTCGGCAGATCGATCTGGCCTAATGCGTATACCGCTAGAAGACGGCTGTTGCTGGACCGGAGTCAACATCGGTTGCTTCGGACTTGGTTCTGAGCTGTCGTTCTTGTCGCCATACGACTCTTCCGACCCAATTCCAAATGCGACCTAACAAGATAAGACAAATTTAAATTAAATGATTTTTAGTAGTTAAGTACAATTAGAAACAAACAAACCTCCTCTCCCACAATAGCCAATATGATTCTGTCATTCTCATCATGAGGTCCTCGGCGGGAGCCTCACCAACACCCGTCTTTTTAATGCGGTCGATCTTAGCCTAAAATTATATACATATGTTATATATAGGTATGTGTGTACTTTCAAATAAAATTTCATTAGTCTTACCATTGCATTCCGCCTCCATTTTTGCCATGTGGTCCTGCGGAATTTTTCCCCATCATCCTCCGCTATTAGCCCATAGCTTGCGGCCAGGCGAGCTATCCTCGTCCATTCACTCTGAATGTCTCCTTTGGTCTGGATATTTTTCTGCATTGCTGAACTCGAAACATATACCAGGGTCAGATGAAGTGATGGTTAATTCACAAAAAAGTTCAAACGGAGTAGAAATTTAATATTGTGAATGTATTTTTTTTTGTACGCATTACTAATAATTAAAGTTTATGTAAAAGTTTATAAATTTGCAAAATAATGTCGTTTTTATTTGGCAATCCGGAAGCCTTCCGGACTCTTCTGAGAGCGTTAGTCAATAAAATAAGAAAACCAAAGATGTGTCATAATCGTTTTTCCTTTTATTAATGCTTGAACGTCATGAATAAAAGAAAACAAGATTACGACACTTCTTTTTTGTGTTATGATGTCACCAGAGATTAAAATCCATTAATCCACCAACAATAACAATTTGCAGATTTTCAAGAGGATCTATAAGGAATCTAAAAAGGTATTAACCATTCTTCTAGGTGTAGTCGTTTCTTGTGGACGCGGAATTTTGTTCATGTTTTTTTTTAATTTGCTCCAAACAGTCAAGGTTCAATGACCACTTGGGTGTAATTTTTTTTTCTAACAATTAAAATGAAAAATGTTTGACGCAATTTTCAAGAGGATCGTATAGGAAATCTAGAAAGTCATTAACCATTCTTCTAGGTGCAGCCGTTTCTTGTGGACGAGGACAAACATTAATTTGCCTCAAGCATTCAAAGTTCAATAACAATTTGGAAGGAATTTTCTAATAATTAAAAGGAAAATGGTTAATGCAATTTTGAAGAAGATTTCAAAAGAAATCCATAAAGATATTAACCATTTTTCTAGTACACAAACAAATTAGTTATTTAAATAAAAATTTATTCGAAAAGGACCGCTGCTAATTTATAAAAGAAGTGGAAAAAATTACTTTGGTATATTTTCTTTTACTTGATTGCATGATGTTGAAATTTCTTATTTTAACTGCAGAACTCGAACAACAATAATAACCACTTCAAATCAAGATATATATGTATAAACACAACTGCGCCAGCGAGCGACACCAATTTTTGCTATTGTATTAAATGTATGAAAAGATGACATACATTCTGGTCATACAATTCGTACAACAATTCTGTGAAACAGAAGATCACTGGAAATATTCCATTCAATTTTTGTATGTATGGCAGTGAATCATACAACAATTCCATGAAACAGAATTGATGTATCAGTGCCGTCAAAATCATACAATGTATGTTATGTATGATCTGTGAAATTGGCCCCTGAACGCCACGAACATGTGATTGTGAGATGTGTCATAAAAGTTATAGCAGAGTTCGAGTAAGTTCTTAGTGTGTACCCTGTCTTACTTTTATGTTTGTCTTATATTATGGTCCCGCTCTACTTTTCTTCCGCAGATGCAGATCAATGTAAAGTCTTCTATATGCTTGTTTATTTTGTTTGTATTTGCGCAGTGGCAAGTACGAATATGTTCTTTCGTCTTTCGTGTCTGTTCATGTTGAACAGACAAAATATGTATATGAATGAAATATGTAACTCAAATAAACGCTTACCGTTTTCTTTCGCTTTTTTAAAGGGAAGTTTTTTTTAACCTTACCAACGTTGGTGCATACATGATTTTTGTAGCATATTCCAATCTCATGATGCAAAAAAAAATTTATTGTTTCCTTCTCGTGTCCAATATTGCGTACATTCTTTCGCCTCCTTCTCGAGTGATTAATATATATGTGCGTATATTATGCAACATATTCCTTCCGCGACCATCACTTCTTTCGTTTTTTTTAAATGGAACAAACACGCACTTTCCATCACATTAGAAAATTAATTCTTAAATTTATTTGTAGGTCGCTGACACAAATCCGGCTCGAAGGACCAAATGTATCGTAGCTCGGTACCATCACTTTTTTTTCACTTACAAACAATAGCAATAAACCAATAAAAAAACCATCACAATAATGAACAAAAACCACAAGATTTAAAGTGAAAAAAAAATATTAAAAAAACACTGTCTTTATTTTACCACCACCCTTCTCGGCCATCTCCCTAAGTCGACTGAACATAAAATTCATACAAAAGCTCTTTCCGATAAGTTTCTTTCGTTAGATTTTATACCTAATGTATAACAAGCTCTATACATCGACCGCAGAGTTGCAAATACTCATGCGGTTCGATACACAAACAATTTAAAAATACAAATCCAAATTTGAATTAATTAGATCGTAGGTGGCAATATTTTACGCATATCAGCCAGTCTTATTTTTAGCATATACTTCTAAAATAAAGAAGAAAACATTAAATAATTTCTTGTGGAGTGAAAAATAATATTTCGTTGATATAGAGAAATTCCTGCATGATGTTAAAAGCAACTGTCTCCTTCCAAGAAATTCCAACAACAAATAATTCAAACAGCATTTCTTACTTTATAAGTACGTGCACAATATACATATAAAATAAGCTTTTCAATACAAACCAAATAAGAAAAAAGAAATATATATTTATATAAACAATACATGTATCAACCCTCGCCCCGTATCAAATATTAAAGTATTGATAAGATCGAGCTTTTGCGTAAAGATGACATTGCATCAAGATGTGAGACTATTAAAAAATGTGTGTATGAAGCTAACGGAAGGCCTAACAATCAGGTTATAAAATTCGAAAAGAAGGAACCTTGGTATGATTTACAGTGTCACATTGCTAGAAAAGAATCCCTTAAAGCACTGAGAATATTTAAGAAACATAGATATTTTATCTTTGACACAGAAACTATACCTTCTTCCTTCAGAAAATCAATAATTTTTCCTCTATACAAAAAGGTGATGCCAGTATCGCTTCGAACTGTCGTGGGCTCTCCTTTCTGGACACACTTCACAAAATATTTAAAAAATTTCTGCGTAGAAGGCTTACTTTCTGGATTGAAGAGTACAACATTCTCAATGAATACCAGCTACATACAGTACTGGTGACCAAGTCTACAACCTTTCTTTTATCATTCAACTTCAGCTGAGCCAGAAGAAAAAACTTTAGGCTTGATTTGTCAGCAGCGCTCGACAATCTTAAGGGAGAAGCTTTGTTTTACAAATTGACAAAATAGGTTGTCTCTTCGAAATTGGTTTATATTACACGTTTAGTGTACAAGGTTACAACTGCTACTGTTACAAGGATGCGTACTGAGTGCCGTTCTATTTGTATTATTCCTAAACGACATACACTCTGAACTTTAAACTCATCTAATCGTAACTTGTATGCAAATAAACATTTTGTTATACGCTGATGATATAGTTCTTCTGACATCCGTAATACCCTACAAACGCTAACTGATAACTTCAGCAGATATTGTACTAATTGGAACTTGCTGTTAATCTAGAAATGTCTGAAATACTTACGTATGTTTAGGAATGGTGGTAGAAGAGCAGCAACTGCAAACTGGTATTTTAACAATGGTGATATAAAGATAACAAACCAATACAAATATCTCGGCGTTACATTCTCTTACAACATTTCCTGGTCATACCACGAAACAAAAATACTTACTTCATCGAAGAACTCGATGAACTAGACGTGGTCGAAATTTGTAAGGAACGAATTTGTTACTCACTCTGCTAAATATAGAGTACATGATGCAGCAACAAAGTCAATAATGCACTACTGTCCGCAAGTGTGGGGATACAAAGAACACGTTCAAACTGAAAAACAACAACGTTTCTTGATCAAACGATGCTTTGGACTGCCGAATAATACGCCTAACTATGCAATACACACCGAAACGGGACGTCCTAAGGCTTTCCTAAGTACATTAAAGATACATCTGCAACAACTATCGTCAAATCACAGAAAAAAATCTTATCGTCACTATGCCGGTTGTCGCTCATGGAGAGGAACATTAGGAGATTTCGAGCATATGCTGTGGTCTATTGAAATCTCCAGTTGATGTGGTAGAGGATTTGGGGATTATTTCTAAAAGGAACCCCAACAGCCCGATCTTATTGGTGCGGCTAAAGAATCGATCTGCAGCAATTTAGGTTATGCGCTAGGCTTGGAACCTAAAGAACACTGGGATCGTATTGCATAGAGATCTTCCTTATTCTGTAAGGCAACGACGGGCCAAGTTTACGTCTACGATTTTTGATACGTAAACAATATCCAAACACCAACATAATTGTTCACAATGATAAATTAATTGTAAATAACCAAACATTTAATTCGAGTGAAAAGTATAGTTTGCTGTGTAATAATGAGAATGGTTTGACATTACTCAACCAACAGTTCAGTGGGCTGAACTTAACCAACAACATCATTTGTCAAGTTCGTTCGTCAAGCAGAGATACAAACCACTCCTCAGCGCCACTTCTACCTCAAGCCTCGATGCAGTTAATAGAAAGTGCGTCAACAGCTGTTTCCGTTTGACCGTTGGCAGTTTCAAGCAGTTTGAATAGTGTTTATAAATATTGTTCAATTAATATTTTAAGTTTCAATATTTTTGGATTAGAAAACAAACTAAAATTTTCTGAATTCTTTAATTATGTCAACAGCTTTGATATCTTTTTTCTTTTGGAAACTGTGATGTGCTTTTTGGTTTCCAGCCGAGGCTTTGCTCGTCGGATCGACAGGGTCGAAATGAAGAAAACATGAAACTCCAAATGAAGGTCTTTCAAACCTTATTGCAAAAATCTTTATTAAAAACAACTCTATAAATCACAATATATGATATGTAGTTTACACAAAATCTGGTTACGGCGGGTATACGATCTGGTATACTGGTATTCTGGTTATATAGCGGCGGTGGAGGTACTTCCCCGTTAAAGATGTATTTATATCCTAGCCTTAAGTAGGCCGTATTGTGGCTTCTGGATCTGGTATTGCTTTCTGGATTCCTGGATTTTTGCCTGGCGGCACTCCACACAGCAGGCCGAAGCTCTGGTAGATCAGCAGGTATAAGGCCCCTGGTGGCACTCGACACAGCAGGCCGAAGCTCTGGTAGATCAGCAGGTATACGGCCCCTGGTGGCACACGACACAGCAGGCCGAAGCTCTGGTAGATCAGCAGCTATAAGGCCCCTTGTGGCACTCGACACAGCAGGCGGAAGCTCTGGTAGATCAGCAGGTATAAGGCCCCTGGTGGCACTCGACATAGCAGGCCGAAGCTCTGGTAGCTCAACAGTTATAAGGCCACTGGCGGCACTCGACACAGCAGGCCGAAGCTCTGGTAGATCAGCAGGTACAAGCCCCTGGTGGTACTCGACACAGCAGGCCGAAGCTCTGGTAAATCAGCAGGTATAAGGCCCCTGGTGGTACACGACACAGCAGGCTGAAGCTCTGGTAGATCAGCAGGTATAAGGCCCCTGGTGGTACTCCACACAGCAGGCTGAATGTCTGGTAGATCAGCAGGTATAAGGCCGAAGCTCTTGGTGGCAATTACCTAACTTGCAAGGAAACCCCTTACCACGGGTGGGGGAAGCTTCGAGCAACAAAGCTAATGATGACCTGACCGACTTACCTTGTCTATGGTCAGATTAAGACTGATAAACAATGTCAGAAACAATTTCACCAATGACATGAAGTGTGGTCGATGGGGCCATGCCTTTCGTTCAACCTAGCAGGTCCGCTTATAATGTTTTCGGTAAGAACCGAGTGTGAATTGTAATATGATGAACGAAAATCGGAAACAAAATAAATTAATTTTATTATTTTTCGGTGACGTCACCTGCGTACATTGACGGCGAATCATATCGAGTCGAAAAGCAAAATTATCTGTATATCAGTGGGTATTGCCGGCGACAAATAATTATGATTAAATTCTCCTTTTAAAAAAATTGTAGGTAGCATGTAACGCTTCGTTGCGTACTACTCCCCCGTCGGAGACGAGAACCTTCTCGTCTTAAGACTCTTGTTAGCTGGAACGAGAATGGCGATAAATTAAAGCAGTCAAACTATACCTTCCCAAAATAAGTAAATTAAATTGGATTTCTATATTTGTTACTAAAAAAACAAAAAAAAATATTCACAAAATCGATAAGTACTTCCAAAAAAAAACAAGTTCCACTTCTCAATTTAACATAACATCCTTATCATTTTAATCAAAACTTAAATCTCTAAATATTTCACGAGAGAAAAAAAATAATTCACAAAAAAAGAAACGTAGGTAATAATACTGTTATCAAAACAGGATATTTTTCGTTAGGGCGTAAATGCAACCCTCTTCCTGGCTCCCGACTTTGCGTAGAACAAAACAGCTATTCCCGGCTTGATTATCCGCACTTCCACTTTTCCATACCGACGCATGAAGATAAACTATTGTTTTCTGTGCTTCGGATTGTATAGCGTGTGGTTTGCTACCACGATTCCACAGAAAGGATCCTCCCGCCCTGGATGCCGGGACAGGATTTGCAGCTCAGCTGCTGCTTCCAAAGGGCTGGCTTGTTCAGTCTTTAACAGTATCGGGAACTGTATGTCCCGTACATTGAGATGTTTGACAGATGACGAACCATCTGTCATTGCGAACATAGATGCTGCAGTTGCTGTCGTTATGGTACGTTGTGGCTGCGGTACCCTGGTGATTGATCCTACGGCGTAGGCGAGTGCAGCTGCGGATGTAGACGGCATGGCTAATGGGCTTGCAGCTGGTGTTTTGCTTGGCATCGGGTGGGTACGCTTTGGCTTTACAGCGTCATCGGTTGGCGCAGAGGTGGTAGCCGTCTTCGGTGGCTTTTGGGCATTGCTTCGCTCTTCTTTCGGAGGCTCTGATTTGGCAGGCTTAAGCCGTATCCTTCGACCTCCTACTGCTTCCTAGTTGGCCTGCATCGGATTTGTTGCTTTTGGCAGGTCGCGCAGGAACATTACTGACCTTATAGTAGGTCGCATCTTGGTTGGCCGCGTGGGTTGCCTATCCCATGGCCTCGTGCTTTCTTTGCTGGGCTGCTCCATCGATGTGAACTGTTCGACGGTTACTGAGTAAATGAATGATAGCCTGTCTTCTTCAGTTGATTTATGCTCTGATTCTGAAAATCCCTTCAAGTCTTTCACATGAGACCACACAATATGGTTTTTCTTTCTCTTCCCAGCTTCTATCCTTCTCATGACTACGATAACGGGAGAGTCGAATCGTATGATCTCGTAGGGGCCTTCATAACGGGGTGCCAATTTTTATTTAAAATGTTTGGCAGCGGATGCGATAGTTGTTGTTTTTTTATATACTCGTTCTCCAATGCTGGGTCTCCAATTTCTGTGCCTTAGATTGTAGCTTCGTGCTTGTTTTTGTGCTGCTACCTATAGATTAGTCTTCACCAGCTGGTAAATAGCTTAAGTCTTTCTTTTCTTATAGACACAGGTTCTTCGTTGCTGTTGCTAGGTGGTAAGATATGATGTGGTGCTTTGATTACCCTCCCGTAGTTGAGGAAGGCGGGGGTGAATCCGGTAGACTCATGCTAGCTTGTATTTATGGCAAAAGAGAGCTCAGGGAGGTGTTCGTCCCACGTGCGATGGTTGCCCCTTACGTATTGGGCTATCATCGTCTTGAAGACTCGGTTGACTCTCTCAGTCGGGTTCTCCTGTGGTGTGTATTGCGCCGTGAATCTTTGCTTTATTCCCATCTCTTGCAGGAAGTCTGCATGTATACTGCTGATGAATTGGCTACCGTTGTCGGATAAGATTAGGGGGGGAACTCCGAAATGAGCTATCACTCTCTCCCTTAGGGCTCTGATTACTGCTTGCGAGGTAGCCGTTCGTAGCTTGACAGCTTCTACCAACATTGTGAATTTGTCCACTAAGACTAGCATCATGTTGAAAAAAAAAATTCCTTTATTGACTACAGCAAAAAATTTTAAAATTGAAAATAGAAATAAAAGCACCAACGAATTTATTTAAAAACAATTTTAATTGTATGCATTTCGAGCCGACATGCAGCCCATCATCAGCAAATTTCAATCGTTACTAACACAAAACTTATCAAAACAAAAATTAAACAATAATTTGTTTGTATTGTTTAATTTTTGTTTTTTTGTTCTGAAAGATAATACCATCTTTTATTAAAATTCACTGTAATATTTCTAATTCAAGAACAAATAAAATTATAAAAATGGCGGAAAAATCGTGGTTAAAAAGTGAAATAAGTGTCCATTATAGTAAATTAAACGAGAAACAATTAAAACTATATGAACTACAATTAGAACTGACAAAAGGTTTAAACGATTACGAATTTTTCGATTTTATTAAAAAACAAAATATAATTATTGATATTTCAAACGACACATTTAAGAATAAACAAATTATACAAAACCAAAAACTCAGAAATCTAAAAATAAACCAAAAAATTAACACAATAAAAATCGCAGTAAAACCAGTAGATAATTAAGTTATAAACAAATCATCCGCCCAGTTTGAAGCTGAAGAACTTGATTTATTGAACACAGGACTTAATTTCACCCCAAATATGAATATAGTTGACGTCGGACAAGCTATTGTGGATATTGAATCGGCGATCCAATTTAAGTCAACCGAATCCAAAGAAAAAATTCGAAAAGCAGCCAAAAAAGTTTTTAAAAAAGTAAAATCAACTAAAGTTTCAGAAGAACAACAAAAATATAGAAATATAATCAAAAAGTTAAAACAGAAAGATGTATACTACATGAAAGCCGACAAAGGTAACAACATTGTCATTTTGGACAAGCTTGATTATGAAGAAAGAATGAAGAATTCAATCACTGAAGATGGCTTCACGATCATGAAGACATCACCGTTAAATAAAATGGTAGATGACGCAAAAGGAATCATCAAGGAAATCTGCGAAACATTCAAAATCAATAAATATAAATTTATTGTTTCAAATCCTGAAGTACCAAAGATGTATGGCTTGCCGTAAGTTCATAAACCAGGGGAGAAAATGCGCAAAATTGTGTCAAACATTAATTCCCCGCTCGTTAATGTCTCAAAATGGTCAGTGGATGAAATGAAGATGTATGGAAGGTTTGAAAGTTCTAGTGTAGTGAACACCTTTGATTTCGTTGATAGAGTAAAAGAAATAAGCCTTCAAGATGATGAAACCATGATTTCATTTGATGTTCAAGCTTTATTTCCAAGTATTCCAGTCGACGTAGCTATAGAATCTTTAAAATTACATCTCGAGACCAAAAATATAAAAGAAAATAAAAAGAAAGTATACATGAAAGCAGCAAAAGTTTGTATGTCCCACAACTGTTTTGTTTTTCAGGATAAATTTTACAAAAATGATCATGGAACCACCATGGGAAATCCCTTGTCACCATTTATCGCTGAAGCATTTATGTCTAAGTTTGAAATGGACCTCCAAAACGAAGGTTTATTACCAAGCATTTGGTTGAGATATGTTGACGATGTCTTTAGTGTTATAAAAAAGAACGCAGCAAATGACACCTTAAATCTTTTAAACAACAGGTATGAAAGCATTAAGTTCACATATGAAGAAGAAGGTGACCAAAATTGTATATCCTTTTTGGATGTGTTATGCAAAAAACCGCAACAATAAAATAGAATTTGAAGTCTTCAGAAAAAACACAGCAACAGATCGGTATATCACTAAAGACTCGTTTTGTTCTTATCAACATAAAATTGCAGCATTCCAGTCAATGGCATACCGATTATGTAAACTTCCACTTTCAGTTACAAATTTCAAAAAAGAGTTTGATTTCATAGATCGCTTGGCAGACATAAATAGTTTTGAGAAGTCAGTTGTAGAGAAAATTGTCAAAAAACAATCAAACAAAGCTAGAAAAAACAACATATCTACACTTTTCACCCAAAATGAGACAACAACAAAATCACTTGTATCATTTTCGTATATACCAACAATAACCAACCAATTACGGAAAACACTCGAAAAGGAAAACATAAGCTTGGTTTACAACAACAATGGAAAACTAAGTAATATTCTCGGCTCAACGAAAGACATCACACTAACAAGTACTAAAAGTGGCATATACGAAATCAGCTGTAAAGACTGCAACAAAAAATATATAAGGCAGACGAAACGGAACATCAAGACGAGATTCAAAGAACATATGAGTTGTATAAAAAATAAACAACTAAATCGCTCATCAGTCGCTGCTCATGTCTTATCTTCGTGTGACAAAAATGAACCACCGCACAGCATCGGACCGTTTGAAGAGAGTGTTCGGTTGCTTAAAAATGTACACAACCAAAGAAAACTAGATGCATTTGAATCTCTTCTAATATTTAAATCAAAAAATGTGATGAACACAGACAATGGGAATATAGACTCTCCATTATTTACATTAGCATGATTTCATGTATATTTGTTAAAATGTTAACGTAGATTTCAAAGTTTGTTTGTATTGTTTAATTTTTGTTTTGATAAGTTTTGTGTTAGTAACGATTGAAATTTGCTGATGATGGGCTGCATGTCGGCTCGAAATGCATACAATTAAAATTGTTTTTAAATAAATTCGTTGGTGTTTTATTTCTATTTTCAATTTTAAAATTTTTTTGCTGTAGTCAATAAAAGAATTTTTTTTTTCAATCACTTCATAAACTTAGACTACAATATCGGTTAAATACTTTTAAGTGATAAATTTGAAAGTTCAATTACTAGCATCATGGTATTTCCATTCATAGATTTAGGCAAAGGGCTCACAAAGTCCATGCATACGGTATCCCAAGGGCCATCTACTAAGTTCGTGTGCATAAGCCCACAGTAGGATTTCATAATCTGGGCTGCCGTCTTGGCTATTCCCAAGTGGCCGGCGGTAGCGGCGTCGTGGTTTTCGTGCAGGATCTCATCCCTTTCTTCAGTAGGGACGCAAAGCTTCCAATCTTCGTCTTGCTCAGCTAATGGGTGAGCGGGGAATTTACGGAACAATTCATTGCCGGTTACTCGGTAATCAGAGTATTTCTCTGGGTTCTGACCTAACTGTCTGATGCGCTTGCATGTCCAATTTTCCTTGTGCACATGCGACTAAACAGCAAAGTCGCTCTGTGAATATGGTAGGGGTCTCTGGATAGTGCTACGACGTTCATTGCCCCTTTGCGGTATTTGATGTCGAACTCGTATTGTTGTAGTTCGATGGGGCAACGGGCTGGTCGTCCGGAGGGGTTGTCCAGTGAATGATGCCATTTTAAGGAGTGGTTTTCGGTGATTACTGTGAAATGGTAGCCCTCAAGGTACGGCCTCATTTTTCGTATGCCAAAAAGAATCGCCAAACGCTCTTTCTCGGTAACCGAGTACTTCTTTTCCAAATCCGTCAATGTAGGGCTAGCGTCGACTATTACTCTTTCCTGGTTGCCGCAATTTTGACATAGCACTACTCCGAGGGCGTATTGACTGGCATCCGTCTGTAGTACAAAATTCAGATCGAAATCTGGGCACATTAGAACTGGTGCTTCCGTTAACCTTTTTTTTAGTTCTTGAAATGCGGCTTCCTGCTACGCATTCTTGACCCTTCTTGAAAAATTTGTTTAATGGCGTGGCTACTGACGAGAAATCCTTTATGAACCTCCGATACCATGAGGTGATTCCTATGATGCGCCGTAGTTCCTTAACATTGCATAGCGGTTTTAGATCCTGAACTGCGGCTATTTTCGCGGTCTGTGCTTATTCCATGGTCACTTACCACATGCCCCAGGTAAACGAGTTCCTTCTTGCAGAACTCACATTTCTCCCTATTTATACAGAGGTTGGCGGCTCGTAGTCTCCTAAATACTTCATTAAGATGCTCGATGTAATCTTCAAATGACTCACTTACGACGATTATATCGTCTAAGTAAGCGAAAGCGTATTTTTCCATGTCGGGCCCGATTATACTGTCCAACATGCGTTGGCCACAAGGCATAACCTTCCATTGAAAAAGACCCCGTCCTGGCACGGTAAAGGCAGTGGCTGGCCGGGATGTAGGATGTGGTGGTATTTGCTAATAACTCTGCTTAAGATCGATTGTTGAAATAAACCTAGCCCTCTTGAGCTTGTCCAGAATGGCGATGATCTGTGGAAGTGGGCGTGCGTCCATAAGAGATTTCGTTCAGCTGCCGGTAGTGGATGCAAACTCTCCACGAGGCGGTCTTCTTCCACACCAATGCAATAGGTGCACTATACGGGCTACTGGATGGTTCAATTTTATCGTCACATAGTCGGTCATTGATCTCATCATCCATAATCTTTTGCATCGCTGGGTTCTTGGGGAAATATCTCTGTTTAAAAGGTTGGTCGGTTCTCAATTTTATATGGTGTACGGCGGCGTTAGTCGTGCTGGATAAACACTCAAATTGTGGGAGTTCCGTATCAAGTAAGTTACGTAAGACTTCCTCTTGTTCCCATGATAATGGTCTTCAGCCCAGTGCGCAAATGCGATTACGGTCAGGGCGAAGTGTATCACTAACCATTGGTATTTCTTTACCACGTAAAGTCATTTTGAAGTCAGCATTTGAAAGCACGTCGACACCTTATACCACATCTTCGGTAAGCTGCTTCATATTCGTCACTTCCCCATGAACTGACTGCCCAATGATGTGCATAGTTACGAAATAATGCTCTCGACTCTCGACAGGGTTTCCGTCGGCTAGATGTGTTAAATGCCGCCGTTACTGCATTGGCAGTTTATTCCTTCGCAGAAGTCGGCGGGTTCTAGCGTTTATAAATGATTTAGTGGCCCCAGTATCCAGCAAGGCTTTTATTGTTTGGCCGCAGATTTCGACAGGAATGAAGCACCTTGGGTCTTTGCCAAACTTCGCGTTGCGGCCGCTGCACTAGAACTTGTACTTCAGCCTCATGTTCCGGGCTGACCGCTTGAATCTCTGTGGCTCAGTCGCTGAATGAATCGGCTAAAACCGGCGCTGGATCGGGGAACTTGTGCCGCTCTAATGTTTCGGTGTAAGAAATATTTTCGTCGCCTTGCTCTGGAATCATCTGGCTTGGCAAATCCAGCCGGGCATCTAAGATGGACCGGTCCGGGTGACAGTCACAATCATCTGTCAGGCGATCATCCTCCTCACAGTAGGAACAAAGCAGCCCGAAAGGCCGATGGCAATTACTGTTTGCGTGCCCCCGCTGCTTACAATTCCAGCAGTGGGTTGCGCTGTAGCTCGGTTCAAGTTTCTTTGGTCGAATGTTACTCTGGGTGATGGCGAGGAGTGGTTAAATGTCGGCCGATTAGATGGTGACGCTCTATTCGTTCCGGAGGGAGGCCGAGGTGAAAACGGGCGTGAGTTGCGCTTTTCCGCCTGTATGTATTCATATTCCTCGGCTAATTTCATTAGCTCGTCCAAAGTCTCGAAGTCCCGTCTTTTAATATACAGGTGGTATTGTGGTCGGAGGCTATCGTATATTCGCTCGACAGTCTTAGAAAGGTTTTTTTTTTTTTTTTTTTTTTTTTTATAATCTACACGCGCTCAAGGGATTATGAATACCCTTTAAATGTTTCAACACAGCGCTGGCGTGAGGGTGAGATTAAGGAAGAGAAAGAATGATAGGAAAGATGTGTGGCGCGATATTCGGAGACTAGGTGGTTGTTGTCTCAGATTTTATCTCCAGGGATGGCGGCTGAACTAATGCGGAGAAATTTCCGTGTCTTTTGCGGGGGTGCCTATGTATGAGGTACTGCGTGGCTTGAATGAACTCCTTAGCTTTCTCTCTGGGCCCTTGTCTGCGGCGCATAATCTCTTCCTCTAATTTATGCACGAATCTGGCGGGCAAAGTTTCCCAAAAAGGCATCTTGACCGGTACCAGTCCAAGGCGGTACCTCTTAGGACTTCTGGAAGAGCCTTGAGCTTATCCTCAGGATGGATATCGTGACACTTAATCAATTCTCAAACGCGTTCCATAAACTCCAAGGCATTTCCCTTAGAATCGAATCTTAATCCCTATTTTCGTACAGTGCTCATGATCTCCGCATCATGACTAAGGGAAAATCTGCCCAAGATCCGGGAGTCAGGTTGCGGACGGTCGGCGGCAGTAATAATTTCGTAACTGGCCGCTGGGCGTGATTCTGGAGGCTGTATAATACTCCTACTGGTGCTGGCAGCGACTGGGCGAGGAGGGACCTGGAATATATCTCCGTAAAATTGGGTTATTTTTGAATTTTCTTTTCATCCATAATGCTAATATTATTGAGTGCGGCTGTTTCCTCCTTATATTCTCTTTCATTGGTGAATCTTTCGATTTTCTCATATAAATTCTATGTGGACCATCGTTGCCTCGCTTCCTTAATATAAGCGCTGAAACGGGCTCTCAAAACAGATATAGGGCCTTCGGTTTCGATACCTAGCTGGCTCATCCTATCTAACAACTCCTGTTTCCTTAGGAGGTAGATGGCTCCCAGACTAGCGAAGACGTCGAACCCTTCTTCGGTATCGGACATAGTGTACTCTTCTATCCTTTTGCTTTGTTGTGTGAGTGTTTTAGATTCTGCTTCTTACGGGTATGGACCTTATAAGTCCCTGCTCGGGCGCCAATTTGTGATGTGCTTTTTGATTTCCAGCCGAGGTTTTGCTCGTCGGATCGCCGGGGTCGAAATGAAGAAAACACGAAACTCTAAATAGAGGTCTTTCAAACCTTATTGCAAAAATCTTTATTAAAAACGACTCTATAAATCACAACATATGTTATGTAGTTTACACAAAATCTGGTTACGGCGGGTATACGGTCTAGTACACTGGTATTCTGGTTATATAGCGGCGGTGGAGGTACTTCCTCGTTAAAGATGTATTTATATCCTAGCCTTAAGTAGGCCTTAGCGTGGCTTCTGGATCTGGTATTGCTTTCTGGATTCCTGGATTTCTATTGACGTTCGCCCGTGGTAGTTTTATCAAGCCCTTGCTTGTCAGGTGAGGTACTACGGATTAGATTGAAACGAATCAGCAGGTACTAGGCCCCGGGTGGCACTCGACACAGAAGGCAGAATCTCTGGTAGCTCAACAGGTATAAGGCCCCTGGCGGAACTCGACACAGCAGGCCGAATCAACCAGTCTATAATTCGAAAACTGCGTGCTTCATTTGAATGGTGTAAAGGGTTCTGAATTCTAATTTATAGTTTCTTACTAATTCCGGCTACTATTTTCAAGTGCGAGGATTATTTAAAAAAAATTACATCTAACAGTTATCTGGCGACAAAAAAATTTCATCTAAAAATAATTTGGTGGCAAAACTACTTTTGGATAAAATTTTTTTTAAATATCTCTCTTGAAAATGGTATCCGGAATTAGTAATAAACCATAAATTAGAGCTCAGAACCGTTTTCACCATCCCAATAAAGCACATAGTTTTCGAATTATAGAGTGGTTCACTTCCCAATTTCATTGATTTTCTTAAAATTGATAGGTATTTCATCAAATCGGCAGATAAACCACTTTATAAATCCAAAAGTAATTGCTTAATTTGGATCATTTAAACGGTTTTGAGTGTTATTTTAAGCCCTGTAACCAGAATCATTTTTAAGTCCAAGAGTTATTTAAGAAATCAAAAAAATCATCTAAAGCGCACGAGGGAACTGCGCAAATTGCTGGATAGCTATCACTTACAGCGTAATTGGCATTCGCTTTATATACTATCTCCAAAGCTCGTTGGGTACTCCCAATCTATATCATAGTACATCCCAACCGTTCATGGCAAGGCTCTCAGTGTAGTTAAATGCAACATCTTTCCACTTAACAAAATGGAAACGCATAAGACGTGATTTTTTTAAAAATCGATCGGTGAGAAAGATTAGACCATCCAAAGTTTTCAACTCGACAAATTGTCCCTACTAGACTAAATCTTGTTCTGTCATATTGTATAAAACCTGTAAATAATTAAAGAAAACTGGATAGCTTCGAGAAAATAAAATAAATGATTGTAGCTTCTAAAGGAAAATGCAAATAACCCATTTAATCTTTTTGAAACTTAAATAAATACATTTATGTAATGACCTTGAAATAACAAAAATGAGTTCAAATTCTTTTTAAAGACTGTGCAATAATTTTCCATGGCTCTCATGGCCATGTCCATGAACATATCGTGCAATTTCTTAATGGACGTCTCCAGCTTCATGATGTCAGCGTGTCGAGCTTCGATACCGGCTAGTGTCTGTTTAGCCCGCTGCGTTTCCCTGATAATGCCTTGAGTGACGGCCAGATTGCCTTGCTCCAGCATGGCTTTGAGCTTATCGTTGGTAGTTGCCCGATCGGTGATCTCCACCTGACGCTGTATTCAGCCTTTGTAGCGTTCTCTGCACTCGGTCTGAGTGCGATTTTACTCCGTCATGACATCGACCAACTTCCTGGACAAGGTGGAGTGTTGGGTTTTTTGAATGCGCAGATCCGCACTGGATTTGTTGGCCTACTCTTCCTGTTCGATGAATTGTTCGATACCCTTGAGCTTGCTATGAACTTTGTGGCGTTCGTCTTGATATCGGCCATCAGATCTTCGAGTTCTTGTTTGGTTTTTCCGTCCGATTGTGGTGCTGACAGAATGGCGCTGTTTTTTTTAACTTCTTCGACATTGTCTTGGACTTTATCGATCATTTCACGGATTTCTTCGACCTGCTTAAATAAATCATCCATGTAGCCACCCCGACCTTCGACATTGACGGC
Organism: Philhelius pedissequus; assembly: GCA_910595825.1. Taxonomy (NCBI): domain Eukaryota; kingdom Metazoa; phylum Arthropoda; class Insecta; order Diptera; family Syrphidae; genus Philhelius; species Philhelius pedissequus. The sequence continues at coordinate 246,934,588 of OU343160.1, read as the reverse complement.
CACATCATCCTGAGCGACATCTTTGTCGTCGGATTGGGCAGCGTGCAACGCTGCTAATATGTCTTTCGTCATTTTTCTTTAGATTGATGTAAAGGTTAAGTAGTTTTTGGGTCCACATTGATGATGGTCATCTCTTTACACACAGAAGAGAAGAAAAAAAGGTGGAAATCGGTGGTGAGAGCGTAGCTACAGCGGGCGGTACACTTTGTTTTCTTCGTTCCCGTGACTCGTTTGTTGCTTTTCAACCAGACGCACGCACTTATTCCGAATTCGATTCAACAGTCTCTGCTTCCAGAGTCAACATTTACCGTTCGAGATTAAATCGTCATTTATGTTACTTAATCATTCAAGTCATTCATTTCTATCATATTTAACTTCATTCAAGTTCAACTTAATTTTGCATTTAAAAATCATTCACAAATTCAAACAAACATTATATCATTTATTACTATTGCCAAACATTTAAACCATTCGCTTTGTTTCTTTTCTTAATATGGACATAAAAACTTGCAGTTAGTAATTTTTGTTATCTACTTAATGCTAATATTATTTACTATTGATGCATAGAAGTTCTTATCAACACAGTTACATACATAGTCGCACTCAATTGTTGAATTCGCTTTGTTTTCGTTTTCTTTGGCTTTGCTAATAAGAATTTTTGTAAACATCGACCTCTTGGAATTCAAACGGCAAGCAAATCACATCTATTTTGGTAAATCGTATCACATTACAATCATTATATATTTAACACAATTAAATTTGCATCGTTTAGAAAAGCGGTATTATCGTAGTCAATTAATAGTTCAATCATTTATTGAAACTTTGTTGTCGCTTCCTAGTGTAACTAGTTGCAATATTCAGACTCTTAGGAAAATCTCTGATGGAGCCGATGAAGTCGTGCGGGGGCTGCATGCGTTGGGAAAAGACAGTCGGGACCCGTGGCTCTTATACTTGTTATTGAATAAACTCGACCATGATACAAAACAATCTTGGGCAAAACATATAGATTCTCGAGAAGACTGTACTATCAATGAATTCTTATAATTTTTAGAGATACGGTGTGATGCTCTAGAGGCTTGTCAATCTAGCATCAGTAGTCGATCGATCACTTCGGGTGCTAAGCCAGTTAACAATATTAAGGCACACTTAGCTGGGCCTTCAGGTACGACAGTGCAGTCAAAATGTCCAATGTGTCAGAGTGATCATATTCTAACTCAGTGTTCTAAATTTATCGCGCTAGACACTGATCCGTGTCGAAAGTTTGTAAAGACCAATTCATTATATTTTTACAACGCTTTTGGGAAATTGAGGAGGTAGCCCCAGTAAGATCATCATTTGGTACCGATCAGGCAGAAGAGCATTTTTGTCGGACATTTTCTCGGGCTTCAGATGGGAAGTTTGTAGATAAGCTTCCCTTTAGAGAACCAAATCCCCTCTTCGAAGGCACCTTATTGTTAGCCATTTCGCGTCTCTACTCAATGGAACGTCGATTTTCTAGAAATTCTAAATTGAACGAATTATACTCAAGGTTCATGCGTGAATACATTGACCTGGGCCTTATGACGCGCATTCCTCGTACTGAAATAGGTACTTCCAATGGAAAATGTTTTTCCGCACCATGCAGTGCTAAAACCAGACAGCTCGTCTACAAAATTGCGTGTCGTCTTTGATGGTTCAGCCAAGGATTCTAGAGGGATATCATTGAACAGCACTCTTTTAACAGGTCCTCCTATTCAAAAAGACTTGATAGTTGTGTACTTACGATTTCGGCAACATCGATTTGTTTGTTTTGGGTAGACGATTCGCACACCGACTATCAGCGTATTGTTTGGCGCGACTCGCCTTCGAAAGAGCTAGAACAGTACCGGTTATGTATTGTGACGTATGAGTACTAAAGCAATTAGCTAAAGATTATCAATCTCAGTACCCAAACGCATCCCGTGTTCTCCTAGAAGATGTATACGTGGACGACATTATGAAAGGTGCAGAATCAACAAAAGAGCTCATCGCATTGCAGTCAGAAGTAGTTACTCTACTTTCTATGGCTAAATTTGAGTTGCGAAAATGGAGTTCAAATTGTTGGCCTCTTTTAGCTTCCATTCCAAATGAAGAATGCGAATATTCAATCTTTGACATAGAACGTTCACAATCATTTATTAAGATTCTTGGTATGCATTGGAATCCTTCAAGTGATTAATACTCTTTTCGCACGTAAAAGTTTCTGCCAACAAAAATGCAACATGGCGATCGTTACTGTCAGAGGTTTCGCGTATATTCGACCCGTTACGACTATTGGCACCATCTGTCATATTGTTTAAAATCCTCTTCCAGGAAACTTGGTCTTCGAACTTACGTTGAGACGACCACTTCCTCCAGAGCTGGCTGATCGATTATTTAAGTATAGACAAGAGCTTACATGTTTCGAATAGATAAGGGTTCCAAGAATCTTGTTTGCATCGTCAGAAGGAGTCGAACTTCATGGATTCACCGATGCAGCTTCACTCGCATATGCTGCTGTCGTGTATACCCGCTGCAAGGTCGCTGATGGAAATACAAGGTAACCATAATTGCATCCAAAACTAAAGTTACTCCATTAAAATCACTTCGATCCAGCGTTTGGAGTTATGTGGAGCTTCACTCTTATCTCGCCTACTGACTCTCACTTACGTTAAATATTTCAAAAAACGTAAGTTGGTGCGACTCTGAAACTGTAAATAGCTGTCTTCGTCTCCTCGCCGGTGGACAACATTTGTCGCCAATAGAACCGCTGCTATTCTCGAGACTACTCCTCGACATTTTTGGCGTCACATTTCCTCAGAGTACAATCCAGCAGATTGTGCTTCGTGCGGTGTTCTTCCATCTAATTTGCCAAATCAACATCTACGGTGGACAGGACCATCGTGGCTATTGCTAGACAAAACCAAATGGCCAAAAGCTGAAAATAAGGAACTTCTAATCGAACAAAAACCGTACGCGCGTCAAGTGCTTCTAACATCATGGAACAATTTTGATGTAATCGACGATATAATCAATAAGACCTCGTCGTGGTTTCGTATGCAAAGAATACTGGCTTATGTCATTTGGTTTATCTTTAACTATTTATGTCGAAAATCTAAACGTCGTACCTCATACTTAACTTTGAATAAAATTCTTGTCGCCAAACCAACCCTCATGAAATCAGTTCAACTAAATTCATTCAGTGAAGGTATTCGTGCGCAAAATAAAAAACATCAGTTGCCCCTTAAATCAAGATTGTTCAAATATTCTCCGTTCCTTGACAAGAAAGGTCTTCTGAGGGTGGGGGGAAGGATCAAAAATACCAACATATCATTTAATATAAAACATCCTTATATTCTGAAAAATAATCGCTTTTCCTCTCTTATTATAGAAGACATTCACAATAGTAACTTACATCCAGGATTTTCAGCAACATTCGCCATCGTTAGACAACAATATTGGATCTTGGGGTGTCGTAATATTATTCGAAAGACCGTATTCAGATACAACAAATGTTTCAAGCTGCGAAAAGACACCACTTCGCAGTGAATGAATGATTTAGCATCGCAAAGAATTTCACAATGTCATCCCTTCTCGCATACTGGTTGTGATTACGCTCGTCCAATCATAAGACTTCAAAGGCATATATATGCCTGTTTGTATGTATGGCTACTAAAGCCGTCCACCTCGGTCTAGTGAGTGACCTAATTTCGGAAGCTTTCCTTTCTGCCTTGGGTCGATTTGTTTCTCGTCGTGGACGTTGTTCGGATATATATTCGGACAATGATACTAATTTTAAAGGGGCACGTCGTTGTCTTAACGGGATTTATAAGTTGTTCCTTTCTGAATCTCGTAACGGAGCTGTTGCCACATCACTGGATTAAGACAACATCGCATAGCATTTTATTCCACCATCGTAACCTAATTTTGGTGGGAGGCTGGCGTAAAATCGGTAAAGTTTGACCTGCAACGTTTAATTGGAGACACTATCCTTACGTTCAAAGAAATGTATACAGTTCTCACCCAAATAGAAGCTATTCCAAATTCCCGTACTCTTTTTCTGATTTCCGATACTGATCTAAATCCTCTAACCCCAGCTCCTTTACTTATAGGTGAGCCGTTATCTGCTGTCCCAGAACCAACAACTCTAACACCTGTCAACCGCCTCTCGCACTGGAACCATCTCCAAAACATGGTACAGGTATTTTGGAAACGATGCAATTTGGAGTATATAACAACACTTCAAGGGCGACCAAAATGGCAGAAGACTACTGCAAACATAAAACCAGGCGATTTGGTCGTTATAAAGGAACCCAACCTTCCACCAACAAAGTGGCTCCTCGGTAAAATCGAGACAACAAATGAAGGCCCAGATTGTCTAGTACAAGTTGCTACAGTGAAGACGACTGGTGGTACCCTTGTTCGCACAATCACAAAGCTGGCACTTGCCTATGTCCTGAAACCCGTTCCAGGGGGGGCCGGGATGTTCCAGATTTAATCGTCATTTATGTTACTTAATCATTCAAGTCATTCATTTCTATCATATTTGTTCAAGTTTAACTAAATTTTGCATTTAAAAAACATTCACAAATTCAAACAAACATTATATCATTTATTACTATTGCTAAATTGCCAAACATTTAAACCATTCACTGTGTTTCTTTTCTTAATATGTACATAAAAACTTGCAGTTAGTAATTTTTGTAATCTACTTAACGCTAATATTATTTTGTATTGATGCATAGAAGTTCTTGTCAACACATACATAGTCGCACTTAATTGTTGAATTCGCTTTGTGTTCATTTTCTTTGGCTTTGTAATAAGAATTTTTGTAAACATCGATCTCTTGGCCTTCAACCGGCAAGCAGATCACATCTATTTTGGTAAATCGTATTACATTACATATCATTATATATTAAACACAATTAGATTTGCATATTAAAACATTTAATATTTCATTTTTTATTGATTAAATAAATTTGGTTTAATTAAGGTATTAAATCGTTCGCTTAATACAAAAACATTTACTTTCTCTTCGTCGCTTGCTTTCGAGCTACGGAAGAAGAAAACGAAAAAAAAACTTTATGACTCACTTTCCATTTTGTGAGACACGGATTTTCATGCTGTTTGGCGAATGATTGCACTGCACTCCGCGAGGGACTTACTCCATATAGATTGCTAATTATTGTTCAACTAAACTTAGCACATCAATATTATGTTTTGGAGTTTTTTTTTAAATTTTTTTCAGATTTTTTTGTATTCGAACATTTGATTTGAATTTGAGAGATGGGAGTGTTCTTTTCCACTGCTTCCAAGCACACACGCTTGTGATGATATACTTTTTTTAATATTTCAAATTAAGTTTATCATTTGCAATTGATTCGGCAGACGATTGAGAATTTATTTGAATTATCTACAACCAATTTTAAAGTTCTCGAAAAAAATTAACACACAACGAATCACACAAACTACCTCGAGAACTACTATGGTCTATGGACCACTCAATTCGCCAGCAATCGAGACAAAAGGTTTTGTTTTCATTGGGCGCGTTTACCTCTGCAGCAACTTTGTTATGTTTTCTACCATAAAATGGTTTTGTAAAAAAATTATATCTGAATGGAGTAATCAGTTAGTGGGCATTTGATTTCAACCGAACCCCCTAATTCGATCCACGGTACAGTAAATATTGATCTTCCGTAATCATTGGTAACAGGTTGGAATGTATTCTTCGTTAGGTCACATAGTATTACGATTCACTCGCCTTATTGTGTACCCCAATAGATAAACCAAGGGATTTTGATTTTGTTCATACATGCGCGGCAAACGTGATTTTTCTGTTGTAGTGCTCCCCATAAAAAGCCGAAATTGGAGGATGACGTGAGACCTGTTTAGCAAGAATGTTTAATTGATTACGTTTGCGGCAAGGAATAGGCCCATCTTTGACTTCCTCATTATTAGGGTTTTCTCCGGTAATGTCCCAATGGCACTGGAACACATCTCCCAAAATCGGATTGTACGGCTTTTTGGCAACTGAACTCTTTCGTTCGGCTTGATAAGCACTCAAATACCACCTTGTAACTTGAACAATTCGATCTCGCAGATCATCTAACTCAGTGATTTTTAAAAAGAAATATATGTGAAGGGCTTGATTCTTTGCATTTCCCCATTTTCATTTTGCAGATTTAGTTTAGTCGATGTTGAAATGGGCCTTATGGTACTTATGGCCGAAATTTAAAGAATCTGAACTTGCACTTTTCCGAGGTTAAATTGTCTTTTTTAAATATCTAATTAGACGTATCCATTTATAATAAGATTTTATTTTAATATACTGAACACTGCACAAACAAAATAAAAAAAAAATGAAATGTCAAAATTTCGCAAGCAATTAATGTGACGGTCAATTAAATTGAGAACGAAAACAGTGGAGAACTAAGAACAGACTAAAAAATCTAGTACAGCTATCCACTAAAATTACACATTTCGTCGTTCAGCAGCGTACTGAAACACGAAAAGTAGAGCCAAGATTTTCGTTAATGATTTCGTCGTGTCATTTTTGTATGGGATTTTTCGTTTCGTATCAGCAGCGTACTAGGCCTTAAGAAATAATTTCCTTTTTTCATTCTTTATTTTTCATCTCATTCTATGTAAATGTAATTCCTTTCATTAATTTTCAAAATCAATATTAATGTACATTTTTTTGTCAATCAGGCAGACGGCTTCAAGTCATGCCTTAATATGATTCTGGATATATGTTAAACTATGTTAAAACTTTAAATTGAACTAAATAAATAAACATTATTATTATAACAACAGCAAACTTGTGTGGCTAATAAAAGCGCTAGTCGTATCAGTGGAATTGATAAACAGAAAAAACATGCATTAGGTTAGATCTGATCATGTGACCTCGGTGGCGTGATGCGAAGTGCGTTGGCTACTAAGCGGCTGGTCATGGTTCAATACACAATGAAGGCACAAGAATTTTTTCAATTAAAATGAAAAAGTAGACCAGCACCACCAGAGCAAAGGAATCTAATGATCGACCTTGGCAAGTCGTGAAATAGCTATAATTCCAGCCGAAAATAATTGAGAAAACACTTGGTGGTAGCACACTCAAGGTGTTGTTGGGCATTCAAAGTCATTAAATGATAGGAAAAAGTGCTTTAAAAGCAAGTATTTAATCATGCAAAAATTGAATATAGTGATAATGACCAGTGTCAAAATCTTTCACATAACAAATCTCCCTCCTTATATGAACAACAAAAATGTTAGCTTATAAACGAGTAAGGAAAAAATAAGAAAGCACCCGAAGAAACAACAACAAACTTGTGTGGCAAATAAAAGCGCTAGTCCTTTCAATGCAATTGATAAACAGAAAAAACCTGCTTTAGGTTAGATCTGATTTTTTTTAATTCATTTTTATTTAATAATAACTTATAACTATCTTAAAGCTAGACAAAAATATTTAAAACTAGCCTAATTATCAATAACTTACAACTGATTTACTGGCCCTTTACGGGCGCTCTAAACTAAACATTAACTCTTAGAACTAATGTCTTTCGACCTAAAAATTATTTTAATTAAATCTTATTATTTTATTTTTTTTTTACCAACAAAACTTATTGACAAGAAACTCGATATCTTATCATATTTTTCTTTTTTACTTATAAACTAAACCTAAAGATAGACTGAAAATAATTAAAACTAGATACAACTTAAAACTAGATTATACTAACCAAATATAACTTAAACTAATTAAAATACATAATAATACCCAAAACCACTTAAAACTACTTACAAACTAGAACAGCCACAGCAGCATTTTTTTTCGTTTTTTCGTTTTTTTTTGTTTATTTTTTATATGCATGCAGACACACAACAACATGCAATCCATACATACATGTACATACGCACACACATATACGTACGCACATACATTCACATATGTCCCCGCATACATACATATTTTTAATTTTTTTTGGTGCCACCCTGGCTGTTCCCTATACCTAATTGCCCTAAATCTATGTAAGTCGGCCAAGACATACCATCTTCATCGACTTTAAATATCATGATGCTGTTCAGAGAGCCACCAGAGCTGGTTTTCCTGTTTCGCCATATCCCTTCGGTCCCGATCGGACACAGTCCTACTGAACCGAAGGCGCTCTTCTCCACCTTGAGCGATGACGTCTCGACCGTACAGGAGTCGCCTATCCACAGTTTTCCGATTGACGTAGCAGATGAGCGGAACCGCCCCTCCATCCTGTATCAGCCCTCGACTCTCTAAATAGAGGAATGCCTCGAGAGGGATGTAGCCACTTAACCGCGCACTCTCAAAATATTCGTTATTGGGGTAATAAGCCCCAAAAATTAAGCTGTTAGTTGAGGACATTACTCTTGCAACGTGGCCCCGAATCAGCTTAAACAAAACATTATATATTCTGTTTATGTTGGGTCTGCTGCATTAAACCGGGTTGGAATAATATCGTTTGTACTCAGACTCTGGTGTTCTGTGTAAGCCAAGGCAACATCGAAGACACTGCCCCTCAAACACACGAATCTTTTCCATTTGAGATGGGGCAGCGTTGAACCACACCGCGACTCCATAGTCAATCATAGGCCTGATGAGGGCCATGCAGCAAATCACCTTCACCCTGCTGTCAAGACGACTATTATAAAACAATCGTTTTGTCATGGCAAAGGCTCCCCTAGCCTTGGCCAGAGCACCACCTATATGTCTGTAGAAATACAAGTACTGATCCAAACAGATGCCAAGGTTCTTTACTACACTTTTACTGGCCAGTGGATGTTTATGTGGTCCTACGATCACCAGCTAGCGCCAGTTCTTTCTCTTATCCCTTGAGAAGCTAGCCAACGGAGTCCTAAACAGAATTGTTTCTGATTTCTGGAAGTTGATTTTCAACTTCCGGTCATCACAATATCGCTGAATCTAGTCGAAGTCACGCTGCAAAAGAATTTTGATGACCTCAACTGTTGGAGTTGTTCTGTACGCAATTAGATCATCGGCGTACGCAATTGCCTGAGTTAGACTTCCTATCAGATCATCGGTGGTGTAAATGCTGAAGAAAATCGGCGAGTTAAATGCTCTCTGCTGAAGACCATTTTTAATATTAAAAACTGTGGTAGGATTGGAATTGTCCTTTCCCTTTTTAGGGAGAGGATGCACCACTGCTGTCTTTCACCGCACTGGATAATATGCATTATTCAGCGCGTTGTTAAACAGTGTGTTATTAATGTCAACTGCTTCCTGAGGCAAATGTCGTAGTACAACATTACGACTCCTACTGATTTCTCTTTCTTTAGTGAATCGAAGATGTGCTGGAGGTCGAACTTCGAAATTAACAGGGAACTGGTCCCATTTCGTTCGGCGATTATGGCGTTTGCCAAATGTTCATTATTAAACCCTATAAAACCAAGGTTCTCAGATCGCCACTGCGTTATATCATTCCGGAGGTAAAAGTGATAAGCCGGAGCTCTGCTTTCCAGGTCATGGTTCGGGCGAATGCTAGCATTCACCTTGTACACTTGCTGAAAAGCAGCCCCCACAGCCTCCACCTTCCCCTGCGGATCTTCGATTATGAAGGTCATCGTCCAAGACGGCGTCATCTGGGTCTATGCCTGCTGTCAGAATTACGTCACTGTTTTGAGTCGTCCTCTAGAGTTTAAGACACGGAAGGTCGTTTTGATCGTTCCTTCTGAATACCTTATTAACTTGTGAGAACATGCTCGGATCGGTAGCGTTCATGGCCTGAGTTTTAGTGTCCCAAAACAAATTAATGCACAACCTATAATTTTCTTTGATCAATTGGTTGATGTTTTTGATGGACGAATTCAGTGTCTTTATCTCCAGATCTCGTGTGTCAGTAAACCGTCTATACAAGCGTTTTAGTCTTGTCAGTAAGCCACTTTTTTGTCTGTGTAATGCATCAATTGACGCGATACGGTACATGTGAGTTGCGTTGCATTCTTTGTATCTCGGTATTGTCCTGTTCATTGTTCGTTGAGTTGTTTCGTCCATTTGTTCTAAGTATCTGTCGATTTCAGTATTTATCAGGTTCCTGTCATTTGGTGGGGATATACCATTTGAACGTAATTCGCTCAATAAGACGTTCGAGAAGCGTGGCCAGCGCACCTTACAATAATTGTAAGTATGCACAGGTACATACTTCTCCAACTCCATAAGCGCGTTCGGAAGTTGTATTACGGCGGCGAGTCCGCAGTGGTCACTGTCGTACTCGATCGTTCTTAAACAATTTTTAGACCGATGGCCCACAGTATCAGTAATTGTTAGTCTTGCGTCTTTCAACAATAGATCCAGATAGATACCGATTCTTCGAAACGATGGCCTGTCTGTAGCGAGAAGTTCAATGCGATACTCTAAGTTGTATCGACCTAACCAATTATATAGATGGTTACCACGAGGATTTTGTATTTGATTTCACTATATGTTTACTATATGTTTGGCATTCAAATCACCAGTCAATATTTAGTAGTTTTCTTCTGACCTCATTCTTAAGCATTCAAAAAGCTTTTCAAGCTCTGCTATAAATAACTTTTGGCTGAGGTTCTTCGGGTGCATAGGCAGCGACCACATACATTCGCTTTCCCTGATGGATATGAATGCATATGATGCATGCCTCTAGCATTCGAAATGTTCGCACATAATTATTGTATATTACCTCATGATCAATACCTTTACGTATGAAGATTGCAACGCCTCCTCCTCGAGTGGAGTTGGGTCGGTCTCTTCTTACGATATTGTAATTGTTATTAGTCAATTTATGTGTCTGGGTATGCTTAGTTTCGCTAGCCATAAACACATCTAGACCTTTGTACCTATAAGCAATTGGAATAAATTCGCTTTACGTTAGGTATTAATCCGTGAATTTACATTCACAGGTATGATCTTAAAGGGCCTCTCCGGCAGCGCGCCCCTAATCTCTAAGTTGCGTTAAGCTCGGCAAAACAGAGTAGAGATAATCCACCCTAGTCGCCTGCTCCATGATCTGGTTTTGGAGGCCACTCAACTGGCCCTGGATGGCCAGCAGAATACCCATAGTATCGGCCTGTGCTGCCGCGCCGGCGCCTTAGGCACGGGGCTTGTTGGGCGACCTTTGGTGTAGGCTGTACCGTGCTTTCCCTTCCTGACGCCATTTGGGCGTACAAAATTTGGGGGTTGACGGGCGTTGTTGTAGGAGGGCTCAGATGCTCCTCAAACTATCCAGTTTGCTGCTGGGTGAGAGTTGAACAAGGGCGAAGGGAAGATTCCTCTTCTCCCGCCTAGCTCTAACTATAGCGAACGGCTTGACCCCGATAAATTCGAGATCGTCATTCGCTTTTTGGCGGAGTACACTTAAGAGCACCTGTGGTTACGTGCAGGAATCTATGCCCTTCAAAAGAACCGTTTGTAACTTTTCGATATTAGGAGTTAAACTAAAGAATTCAGTAGTGGGTTCTTTTAGCAACGCTTTAATTTTTTTGTGCTGTTCCAGTGTGAAGCAATGGATAGCATGCCTATCATTATTTAATCTTTTTATAGTAAAGTTTTGACCTATGGTCGACTTGCAAAGATTTATGTTATCCTGTAACTCCATTTTATAAGTATTTATGGGAGACTGATTTTGCTGCTGCTGTCGATTCCGCTGCTTTTGATTCTGCTGCTACTGTTTTTGTTGCGGTTGTTTCTGGGATTGTGTCTTCTGCTGTTGCTGTTGTTTTTGCCGTTTTTGTTTTGGCTGCTGCTGTGGCTGTTGTTTTTGTAATTGTTCTTGTTTGGTGTGTATCACGCCTCTGATATGGAGAGGTTCATGAAGGCAGTATTATCTCCCGTCGTGAAGTGCCCTTCTCCTTCCTCACACATGTATTCAATACCCTCTTCGGGTGACGTGTCTAATTGGGTTTGTCTTGCTGCCTCTGACGTCTCGTTTATATCCGACGTCTTCACCCCACCTGGCAGCATTGCTGAAGTGGATTTACATCGGTTGATGTTGCCGTTATTGTTATTGTTTTTTTTTTTTTTTTTTTTTTTTATAACTTTGCACGCGCTCAAGGGATTATGAATACCATTTATATGTTTTTCTTAACACAGCGCGGGCATCCGGTGGAAGAAGAGAAAGAAGGATAGGAAAGATGTGTGGCACGATGTTCTGATACTAGAGCTGGTTGTTGTCTCAGATTTATCTCCAGGGATGGCGGCTGAACTAATACGGAGATAATTACCGTGTCTTATGTATTTCTTTCCCTTATAATTCGCATTATTTTATTTATTTCGTTGTCATATTTTATGGGTATGCTAGTTTGCTCAATCACATGTTGTTAGTGTTATGCCAAAAATAATTGAGAAAAAACTTGGTGGCAGCACACTCAAGTTATTGTTGGGCATTCAAAATCATTAAATGATACGAAAAAGTGCTTTGAAAGCAAGTATGTAATCATTCAAAAACTGAATATTAGTATCATTATTATTATTATTATTATTATTATTATTATTATTATTATTATTATTATTATTATTATTATTATTATTATTATTATTAATAATAATATTATTAACAAGACAGTCAGAACATTTCATCAGTTTACTGCTGTTTGGTGACTAAGCAGAATTCGTGACAATTTAAAGCTAACTAAGCTTCAATCGAAGTGTTTCTCTTTTTTTTTTATCATTGCTTTATATTTGTCTTTTATTGTATTATTTATGTTTATCTGTGATACATACTTAATGTAAGTTTGCCAAATTTTACACTAAATGTTCTTATGTGTATAATATGTTCCGTTTATTTTTGTTAATAAAGATCCCCTGAAGAAGACGGCAACCACCGTCGAAACGTCGGGAAAGGAAATGAAATTGTTTCATTAAAAATATATTACGACCAAAACAGCCAAAAGAGGTATATTTAAATCTCGAACACCTATAATATTATTATTATTATTATTATTATTATTATTATTATTATTATTATTATTATTATTATTATTATTATTATTATTATTATTATTATTATTATTATTATTATTATTATTATTATTATTATTATTATTATTATTATTATTATTATTATTATTATTATTATTATTATTATTATTATTATTATTATTATTTTTATTATTAAAAACACAATGTTTTTTAAAGTAATACTTAGTGCAAAGTGGTTAACATTTTTGAAACTAATTTTAAATTGAATTTAAAATTAAATTTGATCACGCTAGCTTATATACAGAAGCATATACAAAAATTTAACTTAAAAAAGGTAAAGAAAAGATAGATATGAGAAAAGAAAATACTGAAATTGAATTTATTGAAATTAGCACTTCAAATGATCTTCTAGAGCCGTTATAAATCCATCGCAGTTATTTATTAACCTCAACAGGTAATGAGTTCGAAAGAACTCCATAGTTCACACGAAGAATTGGCGCTTGGAAACGTTATACTCGTACTTATGTGTTGGAACAGTAAGTACTCGTCTTCTCCGAGTACTTCATAAGTTATGGTTTGAATGAAAATAATGCCTAAATTTTTAGGCTTATCAAAATACGGAAGCGTTGAGCTAGCAAGCTCAATGCTAAGATAGTTAGACGTGTGCACCGAGTTTTTGTGGATGACAATTACTTGACTTTTTTTTTATTTTAGTCGTAAGATATTTGCCTCGGTTCACTGCAAAACTCTACTCAAATTATAATGAATTCGATAGGTAGAATCTTCGACCATATCTATTGGATAACTTAGTATATCTGCACATTATCAGCGTACATTAATATCTGACAAAATTCGAGAAGCTGAGGAAGATCATTAATAAATATACTGAAAAACAATGTTCCAAGGAAAGACCCCTGAAGGACAACAGTATTCGTTGTAAGATAGTCTGAAATGTGGGAGTTAATACACACTGCCTGAGTTTTTCCTGACAGATTTTTTTGAATGAGACAATCGAACAATCGAAAAGGAAATTGTTTCTCAATTTATTCAGTAAAGTACCATGCGGAACAGAGTCGAAAGCCTTTGAAAAATCAAGCATCACCAGTGTAGATGCGTATTTTCTGTCAATTTCTTGAAGAATGCCATCAAGAAGTTTTAAGAGGGCTGTGATCTGAATCCAGCTTGTACCGGAGAAAGTAACTTGTTAACTAATAAAAAAGATGACATCTGTTGACTAATTATTCTTTTAAAGACTTTCGAGACAAAAATCACAATGGAGATCGGGCGATACTGTTTAACTGATGAGCTGGAATTTTCTGGAATTGAGATTATTGTGGAAAGTTTCCATATTTTAGGATAAGATGTGGGTCAAATTGAATTAAAAATGTAAGTAAAATAAGTAATAATTAGTGGTAAAATAATTTTTAAGAACCTAGGGTGCATATTATCCAGCCCAATTGTTTCAGATTTGATTATCTAGACTGCTTCTAGCACATCAATCTCATTAACCATGCAGAAAATGAATTGCTTCTAGGATTCCAATTTAGTATTGACAACTTTGGCAGTAATTGCGGTAACCGTTCTGGGGCCACCAAAGACTTTGTTGAACTCACTAACTTCACATTCGTCACTTAAAATATCATGATTTTTGGTTATTCCAAGTGATTTAATGTTTCGCCAAAGTTTTTGTGATGAAGCGTTTTGAAATTTCGTATAAAATTTATGACATTTTGCTTTCTTAATCTCCTTATTATTTAAGTTTCGAAGAAATTTGTAAGTACTGAATAAGGATTGTAGCCTAAAACGTTTCCATCTGATATAAGCAGAGTTTCTTTTAGCAATAAGAACTTCAATCTTACGATTGAACCACACACACCTGTAATAAATAGGTGGTTAACTCCATCGGTAAAAAATTCAATTTGGTCACCAACTTCGGCATTAAAGTAAATTGTTTTCCAGTTGACATTCGTAACCTTAGCGAATAGGGTTTCGAAGGTAATTGGCTTGAAATCGCGGTGCTGGGAAGTACATACATCTGTGTTTCCACCAACATTAAGATCATACAAATCTCAAATCAAATCGTGCCTCGAAAAACCAGGTGTCTCTAGCTGACTATAAAAAATTATTTTGCTGGGTTGATTAACAAGAAAATAATTAATAAGTGTAGAGCTCGTTTCCGCAAAATGAGTAGGCATTGAAACGTTTACTTAAAAAAAGTTTAAGGAATTTAAATTACTCCGAAATCTAGCAATATTCCTATTTCGTTCATCTAAGAGATTAATGTTAAAGTCCCCAGCTAATATAATGTGGTTGTAATACGGTATCATATCTTCACACATGTTAGTTATACAACCAGAATAATAAATATGTGCAGGATTACAACACCTAAAATGCTTCATCACACAAGACTACCTAAGAATTAGGAGCGATACAAAAGAAATCTGGGTCAAATCGGATGAGAGCCATATGCAAAACGCAATTGAAGAGGGAAATAGAGTTGGTACAGAAAATGAGAACATAGATGAAAATGGTTATAGAGAACACCATAAGAGTGGGTCCGGCAATTCCGTCTGTCTATCTGTACAACTCTCTGCAGCCTAAGCGGCTGAAGCGATTTTCATCAAACTTGGTATTTAAGCATTTAAGGTGATTGTCTAAAACAGATTTTTGACTAGTTTTTTTAGGTCCAAAACTAACGGTACCTGTCATACAATTTTTTCTACCATCTCACAGCCTCCAACTATTTTGACTAAAAAAGTGTGTGCACTATTCTAGGTGTACTCTACATTTTAGTGAACATTTTTTTTCAAATATTTTGTTAATTAACAGTACCTGCCATAAGACAATATGTTTTATTTTGAACTTTCTCATAAGTAATTTTTATATAGGAGGTCCTTCATGTTATAAATACAGTCAAGACTCGATTATCCGGGATTCTTTTAACCGGGACACTATCAACCGCTTTTTTTCTTGGAAAAATAATTTTATATTCTTAGCTCTATTAACCGGCATTCACTATACTATCCGTAATAGAACAAAAATTATTCTGCTCAAAAAATATTAAAACTGATTTTTTTTTTAACATACACATAAGAAAAAGATCAAGATCAAACAAGATTACTTGGCTAATAAAAACCAACGGAATTCTTATATCTTTTGAATTGTAATAGTCAGACACGCACATAAAAGTAGAGGGCTTTGTACATCTTTCGGGTTGTGTTCTTGATTGTTCGTGGTTGATTTTGTTCGGTTTTTGTGGAAAGTTCAAGTGAAAAGTTGTAAATAATAGCATCTTCTTCTACGAGTGCAGTTAAAAGATCACACAAAGTGCTATCAATAAAAGAAAATGTTCAATTGATAAATGAATACAGTAAAAACAATATGACTGTGAAAATGTTGGTGCAAAAATATAAAATCGGGACTCAAACAGCCTATGATATCATAAGAAACAAAGAAAAAATATTGAAATTTTTCGCGTAAAGTTTTACCATCAGGGGACTGGAGAAACGAATGTGTATACTCTCAAGGTTAGCTGAGAAAGTTCAAAAACCGAGAAGGAATCCGCTGACTATGAACGTGCCACGCTTTTTGTAGAAGAACTAAATGAACTGGTTGAAAAAGAAAATTTAACAAATGAGCAAATTTATAACGCCAATGAAACCAGTCTTTTTTTGCAGATGTTTACCACATAACACTTTTGAATCACGCCCTGGATTCGTAGTCTCAAGTGTCACTACAGAAAGGAAATTATTCGAAAGCTTCAGAAAATCGGCATAATTTTTCAAAATCATTTATCATAAAAAATGCGATATGGGTTATATCTAAGTCCTGGAATTTTGTAACCATAAATGTGTTAAAAAATGTTTGGCAAGAATTACTGTGTCCAGAAAATGAAGAAGAAGTTAAATTTTACAGCAATCCAAAGTTTTTATTTTTTACATTTCTTATTTTCTTCGGAACAAGTTGCCCCTGACGACGTTTCGCAAATTATGGACTATGAAGAGAATTTAGATATCAAAGAAATTAGAAACTACGCGAACTCGGATGCAAATGCTCCAACATTTGCTGTTTTATCAGAGGACGAAATACTTGAGATGATAAATAATCCTATTGAAACTGACCATGATATTGAATCTATTTCTGATGAGTCACAAGATGTTGAAATTACGAAGATTCGAATTGATTAGGCAATTAAATCAAGTTGTACACTTTTGAGTTTTTTTTAGAAGAGTCTAACTGTCCCTGCATAACTCCCCAGTATATAATGCAAATTTACCACGTAAACGAAAATGTATTAAAAGAAAAACGAAAGTGATCTCTTCGGCAGACAACACTGCGTGATTTTTTTTGATTTTAAATAAACTGTGAGTTTTCTTATTGTATGTATTACGTACATCTACAAACTTAAAAATGTTTTGAAAAGTTTTTTTATATTTGTTATAAATACCTAATTTTTTGAATAAATGCATACATATGTACATATCCGAAGTAACATTTATCCTCTCATAACATTCTCCAATAACTTAATGAGACTAATTTAAGGGAGTCAAAATAATCATGAAGAATTCTTCTAAATTATTTTAATAGTAGCTGCGTTTTATTATCTACGGGTCTGGGTCTAGGTTATTTTTTAACATGTATTAGAAAAACAACACGAGATCCGGGTTTCTATCGGGGTTTCTATCTGGTTTGCAAATATTAGTATTAAATTCGGCGAACAGAGTGTACATATCAGTACATAACCCAGATCGTTTTATTTCTACGGGGTGAACCATATGGGTTATTGGCGATAATAAAACACGGTACCTGCGTTTTATTATCTACGGGTCTGGGTCTAGGTTATTTTTTAACATGTATTACAAAAACAACACGAGATCCAGGTTTCTATCGGGGTTTCTATCTGGGTTTGCAACTATTAGTATTAAATTCGGCGAACAGAGGGTACATATCAGTACATAACCCAGATCGTTTTATTTCTACGGGGAGAACCATATGGGTTATTGGCGATAATAAAACACGGCTACTGCTAAAAGCGTTAAATGGCTTAGTTATATATGAGAGCCTCTCTATACTCCCTAACAGAGTTGTATTCTTCTTATGGGATGACAGATATAGAATAATGAAAAAAGGCGTCTTATAGGACTATAAAAAAGTTCTGCTAAATCTTATTGTGAGAAAGCGTTTCTTGCAATGGGAATTGCTAAAAGAGAATAGAGAAAATGAGAAGAGAAAAGAGAATAAACCTTAACAAATTTATATCTTTCTCATTAATTTTTTTCTTTTTTGGAAGAAGCAAACTCTTTTAAAGTATTTGCGTGAATATGTCATGGCTAAAAACTGATGGGCTTGATATGTGTTTGGGATAGTATTTATTTTGTAAGTCAGTTATTCATTATATTATTTTATAATGGCGATACATTATTTTATTTTATTGTGTGTTCGTATATAGGAGCTAAATATTAATGCGGTTGAAATTGTATCTGCTAATTCTTAGATTTTACCTAGAAAAAAATAAAACGCCTTCAAAATAATGCATATTTAAATTTTTAATCAAGGATAGGGTTACCTTTGGTACTTTTGGGAATCAATTAATTTTCGAAATTATAGTGGATGATATGCAATCCTAAATGCATAAAGATTATTTTGTGAGTCAAATTAAATCTGAAAAACAATCCATGTGATACACAAAGAGCCTTATGCTGCATTTACACAAATGACAAAATGTAAATGTTGCTAGATATTTTTATATCACAAGCAGCATTACCCAAGTAACATTTTTCATCTCACAAAAGTTTTCAATTGATAAACGTCGAAAAGTTGAAGCAATACCCATATTTCGAATATTAAATATTTTGTATCGAGATCAGAATGAATCTTTTACAAATAATGCAATTGTTTTGCAATTTATGTTTGTGAAATTTACAAGGCACATTATAAATTGTTTTAAAAAAAAAGAGTTTTTAAAACACATATTTTTTAGAATTATATCTACATCTTGTACGTTGTGGTAACCCTCAAATTACTCAGGCTGCTGTCACGATGAGAGAATCCTTTAATATACTTACAATAAGACCATTACAAGATTTTTGTTTCTTCTACTTTTACTCACTCTCATTTACTGAAGTTTATTTTAAGCCTTCTTATGGGAATATTCATTATATTATGGGATTTAAAAAAAAGCGAGCGAGCTAACAAGTTACATATATAATGAACTATTTATCACGGGCGTAGTAAGGGAAGGGGGTAAAATAAAACATGAATTTGTTTTTATCATAGCGCGACGCGAAAAATGACAATTTATTTGAGTTGTATGTCATTAAAAGTGTGAAATATTCGTCGAGCTTTGCCAAATTTCTTAAGAAATATTCAAGTATAGATACCCATCACACATTTGTTTGTAAATTTAATTAACAAATTTATAAAATGTTTTTTTTTTTAATGACACTTTTTAATGCACAGCTACGACCTATCTTCTACTAAAATCCACAGACCTTTAAAAACAAATGTTTAATTCGCTATTTGATATGTGTTAATTTTTGGTCGCGAAACACTTGCATTCACAAATATTTGGAAAAACTTTTAGAACAATAAACACTTTTCGGATAATTAAAACAGACAATTCGCATCCATTTATTAATCTGGACTACGTCCCTGACTTGGCGTGTGACGAGTAAATTTGTGATTCTATCTGGCAGCTGAAAACTGCAAATCCTATTGGAATCCTGTAATAAAATATTGTATACCTTGAATTCTATAAGATTCGTTATAGAATTCTAAAATAGCTAAGACTCCGATAAGTCAGTTGTTATGCGATTGAAGATATTGTAACGAATTGTACTATCTGATTACTTTTGAATTCCGAACGGACTATTTTATACAAAACATAATACCTGAAGTATGCTTCAAACTCCAACCTACAACAACTGAAGTATGTTACAAACCACATGCCTATTCCCCTTGGTGGAGACTTTTTAATAGTAGAGGACGCAGACCCAATAAATGAACTAGCTAGAATCGTTTGAAGAGAAGTTTCACGGTATATATAGAAAGCTTAAACAAGTATAAATACCGCTCCACTAACTGCGAAACGGGACAGTTTATTTTTGAAAGCGCAAGTGGTAAGTTGGTTGTAACAAAAGATATTTGAGTTTATAATTGGTATACTTTTATAAGTGGAATAATAAAGCGTAAGTGTGTTAGAAAGAAAAGTGGTGTTTAATTAATTGTGGGTAAATTATTTGAAGTCGTTAAAAAGGAAATAGGTTTTATTTTAGAACCCGAGTGAAAATACAACATTGGTGTCAGAAGTGGGATAAAACTTATTTCGTTGGTGTAGTATACAAAAAATAATAATAAATGAATAATTGCGTATCGTTCATTTTAATAAATAAATACGAAAGGTGACCAAAGAAAAAAATGGTTAAGTCTCTGAACGAATTAAATTTGGTCGAACTTAAGGCAGAACTAAACAAACGAGGTCTTCCTACTGCTGGATCGAAAAATGACCTTAATATTAGGTTGCAAGAATAGTTGAGACAAAAAGAAGAAAACCCAGACACATTTCAATTTGCCAATGAAATGTCGGAAGAGCACGTAACTGGTTTTAACTTCTCAAATGTGATGGCTGTTTTGCTCGCCAAATTTGAAGAACAAAAGAACGAGCAGAATCTTCTCGAACGATTTGAAGAAAAACGAAACGAGCAAACGAATCGTTTCGAAAAACAACGCAACGAAGGTAAGCTAGATGCATTCGAAAACAAATGCATTGCTCTTGACGAACGTGTGGAAGGTGTCGAAAAGCAATTTTTGAAGGTAGACACACAGCTTGAAAACATGAAAGACAATCTTGAAAATATAACAAAGGAATTGGACAAAGTGAGAAAAATAAAGTTTCGATAAAGTTCTGGCGACTGTCCAAGGAGAAAAGAAATGCATCTAGCAACCTTTGATGGACAAGTGGTCGATCGATAAAAAGCAATTTGAGGCAGCATCAACAACGAATGGCTGGAATGAGGAAGATAAGTTTATAGCCCTGACACTAGCACTAAGATGTTCTGCTGCGGAACTTTTGCGAACTATACCAGCGGACAAGTATTGAAACTTTAGTGATCTTGTTCAAGCCATTGATAAGCACTTTGGAGATGGCCATATGCAAGAAGTTTTCCGAGTCCAACTAAATACCAGAGTCGAGAAAAGTGGTGAAAGCCTACAGTAACTCCAAGCAGACATCGAACGACTGGCACACCTGGCATATCCAACTGCAGGAGATGAATTCAACGGAAGCATTTGTCCATGCCGTTTCCTACAGAAACCTTCAGCGAGCAATCCGAACAGCTGGAAAGTGTACTCTTCCTGAAGCATTAGTGTTCGCTTTGTCAATGGAAGCAGCAGAACAGGCTTCTCAAGGGATTCATCGGGTAAGAGAACTAGAAGTTAAGGAGTGCTCTTTTCAGAGAACTGATTGGAAGTCAACGAAATGGACCTGCTCGATCCTGGAATTGTAACAAGACCGGACATCTCTAACGCCAGTGCAGATTGCCATTACAAAGAGCTGTATGTCAATATTGTGGATACGGAAACACCAGAGAACTACCCAGCAGTACAATCAACACTCCTGCGCGCCCTGTTTCCCAGACGGGGCTGAAACTGGTTTCTGGTATCGATGGCCCCAGAACCACCATCCAGGTCTCACAGACTAAACGCAACAACAAAATTCTGACAGTAGATGCAATTTTAAAGAACAGAAAACATGTGGCTACAGTTGACACTGATGCCACTGCCTATTGTGCGTAGAGACTTGGTCAAGATAACATGGCTACACAACACCAATAGCTATCGTCTGCAGCAAGAGTGTACGGAGAAGTTGGTCGGAATATCCGATTAGCAGAATTAGAGTTTTCAGATCTATTTCTAGTAGCAATTATATGAGACGAGTGCATTATTGGAATCGACTTTATGAAAGAGCATGGAGCTATTCTGGATATCGGTACGCAAGTTCTTAGGTACAGAAATATAGAAATTCCTATGATCTATGGCAATGAAAACTCATCAACTCTTAGTACTGTTGTAATCAAAGAAGACATATGTTTGCTTCCTTCTTCAGAAGTGTTTGTTTGGACAAAACTAAATGGTGATTTTGGTAGCCATCGGTACATAATGGTGGAGCCAGGCTCTAAGCAATGTTCACGACACTGTATGGTAGGAAAAACTCTAGTAGCACCAAGGAACAGCATGATGCCTGTACAGATACTGAACATCAAACCGTACGAAGTTAAGCTGACAAAAGGAGAAGCAGTTGGGAAATGTGAATATGTGCCCGCAATAACGAAGATTACAGGAGTGGGCAGCCAGAAGTCGATGACCCCGAACATTTGAAAACCATAAAAGCTAAAAATTTTAAGTCATCCAATCTAAATGAACATCAGCTTAGTATTGCCGGTAGCCTTCTTCATGAGTACGGTGACATATTTTCTTCACCAAACGGGCAGTATGGTCAAACACAACTTGTGCAACATCGAATCGTCACAGGAGAAGCGAGGCTGGTTCGTCAACCAGGAAGACGTCTCCCATTGGTTAAACAAGAAGAAGTCGACGAAATGATATCGAGCATCAAGAAAGATGGGCTAACCGAAAATTCAAAAAGCCCTTGGGCATCACCTGTGGTTCTTGTTAAAAATAAAGATGAAGCACTCGATTTTGTGTGGACAACCGAAGGCTGAACGATGTGACAAAGAAAGATAGATACCCTCTGCCCCGAATTAGCGACACTTTGGATGCAATAGAAGAACCTCAATGTTTCTTCACTTCAGACTTGAAAAGTGGCTACTGGCAGGTAGAAATCCTCCCACAGGATCGGAAGAAGTCAGCTTTCTCCACAGGAAATGCAATGGACTATGTAACGCGCCGGCAACATTTGAGAGTTTAATGTACTGTTTTTGCCAGGACTTACTTCGAAATCTTGCCTTGCTTACCTGGCCGATGTCTTATTGCATGACTAGAAGGGAACTTCTAGCTCTCATATTGGCCACGAAGCATTTCCATAAATATATCTATGGACAGAAGTTCCTTGTGCAAACAGACCATGGCGCACTTGATTGGATCTTAAACTTCAAGAACCCAGAAGGTCAAGTAGCAAGGTGGATCGAGAGACTACAGACATACGACTACCAGATTCAACATCGGCGAGGAAAGCTCCACTTAAGCCCAGATGCTTTATCTCGGCGACCATGCAAACATGATTGCATGCATTGCACGCGCCAAGAAGAAAAGGAGATAACTGCCATTGAGAGGCTAAGAGTTGATCCCATTTACGGTTGGAACAACGAAGAATTGAGAACGGGCCACCAACAAGATTCGGTGCGACCCTTTCTTGCATGGAAAAAACATGAAGAAAAACCAGAATGGAGTGAAATCTCTGATAGGAGCCCAGTTATCAAGGCCTATTGGGCGCAATGGGACTCACTCCATGTGCTAGAAGGTACACTACGGCATAAGTGGACATCCGCATATGGCAAATCTTTTGTGATGCAGCTAATCGTACCTCCGGTCAAAAGTCAATTATGTTCTACGAGAAATACATGAAGGAGCTTCTGGGGGACATTTAGGTATAAATAAAACCTTGGAAAAGTTGCGCCAGCGGTTCTACTGGTTACATGCAAAATTCGATGTCTAAAGGTGGTGCCGTAAATGTGATACTTGTGCTGCGAGCAAAGGACCAGGCCGGAAAATTAAAAGTAAAATGCAGCAGTACAATATGGGAGCAACTTTTGAAAGGATTGCACAGGACATCGCATGCCCCTTCCCTGAAACTGTCAACGGAAACAAGTACATTCTCGTAGTCATGGATTATTTCAGCAAATGACCACAGGCGTTTGCCATCTCAAACCAAGAGGCCAAAACAATAGCCGACAAGCTTGTGTTTAATTGGGTAAGCAGATTCGGTGTACCTCAGGAACTACGAGGACAACACCGCTTACACGATCGCAAATTCTGTTTGGAACAACAATTAAACTGCCGAGTGAAGTTAAATTTGGATGCCCGACAAATGAGCCTCATAGAATGGAGAAATATGTGGATATCCTCAGGAAACGGCTTATTGACATTCACGAAAGAATAAGGACCAATATAAAGGTAGTTAGCGATTGAATGAAAACACGATACGACATAAGAGCAAAAATAGCAGGATTTGTGGCAGGAGACCTTGTGTGGCTTTACAACCCGCACCGCCAAAAGGGATTGTCTCCGAAACTTCAACAAAATTGGGAAGGCCCTTATACTGTTGTTACAAAAATCAACGATATCGTTTACTGTATTTGGAAAGGGGCTAGAGGTAAGCAAAAGATAGTGCACTGTGACCGGTTGCATCGATATAACGGTGATGGGAATACTGGATTTGTTCGGGACGAACAATCGTAAGAGGGGGCAAGGTAACGAATCGTACTATCTGTTCACTTTTGAATTCCGAATGGACTATTTTATAAAAAACATAATACCTGAAGTTTGCTAAAAAATCCAACCTTCAACAACTGAAGTATGCTACAAACTATATGCCTATTCCCCTTGGTGGAGACTTTTTAATAGTAGAAGATGCAAACCGCATAAGCCATTAGAAAGGAACTTGCTAGAACCGTTTGACGAGAACTTTCACGTTATATCTAGAAAGCTTAAACAGGTATAAATACCCCTCCAGTAATGTGCGAAACGGGACAGTTTATTTTTGAAACCGCAAGTGTAAGGTTGGTTGTAACAAAAGATATTTGAGTTTATAATTGGTATACTTTTATAAGTGGAATAATAAAGCGTTAAGTGTGTTAGAAAGAAAAGTGGTGTTTAATTATTTATGGAGTAAATAATTTGAAATCGTTAAAAAGGAAATAGGTTTTATTTTCGAACCCGAGTAAAAATAATACAATTATAGGCGTTTAAATTTCATAACAAGATTTTTAAAAAACTCTAAGTTCTTGGAATCTTGTTGAAGGAGGCAAATTTCTTTTAAGTATAGATTTAAATTATTTGGAAATTGTAGATAGCCAAGTTCGTATAAAACAACGTTATGAGAATAATTTAAGTTCCGTAACAAGAAGTTTACCCTAAGGATATTAATGGGACCTAAAAGAGGCTTACAAGATTGTTTTTCAGATCTTGGGAGCTTGGCTCTGGATAGTATGTTAGTTGGGATATGTAATTAAATGTTAACTTTAGTTGTTTTTTTTTGTATTTTATGAGATAAAACTAAAAAACCCGAATACTAGATGACTTTTTTCTTATTAAAAACAAATTCTATTAACCGGGATTTTCGATTATCCGTCATCAGCTTGGTCCCGACCATCCCGGATAATCGAGATTTTTTTTTTGAAAATCAATATTTCGAAAACTGGTGGATGATTTTTTAAAATGTTGTTTCTAAGTTTATATAATTAAATATTTAAAATTGCCGTGTCATGTTTTTTTAGAAAAAAAAAAAATAAAAAAATATATAAAAAAATTCAGTAAGAAACGACTTTGTAAATATATTAAGATTCTTAATAAAAACCTTTAGCATACCATCTGAACGAACATAAGAGCAGGTTCGTGCGATCCAGTCGTGCACTTTATTTTTTATTGTTTTTCAATACACGATAAAGGCACAAGAAGTTTTTCAATTAAAATGAAAAAGTAAACCAGCACCACTGGAGCAAAGGAATCTGATGATCGACCTTTGCAAGTCTTGAAAATGCTATAATTCAAACCAAAAATAATATGAGATACACTTGGTTGTAATACGCGCAAGTTGTTGTTGGTCGTTCAAAATCATTAAAAAAATATTTTTTTTTGAAAATTCAATATTTCGAAAACGGGTGTATGATTTTTTTCGAAATTTGGATCTTAAATTTTTAAAATAGCTTTGTAAAATTTTCATACCAACTTTTTTTTTAGAAAAAATTTAAGAATAATTTTTATATGAAAAGTTAAGTGAAAAACGACTTTAAAAATATGTTTAGCCGTTAATAGAATTAAGAACCCTTGGCTCGAAACTTTGTGATCGAACATAAGAGCAATTAAGTGCGATCAAGTCGTGTATGTAATTTTTTACAAAGAGCAACATTAGACAATTTTACCTAAGTATAAAATTAAATATTTTTAAATAATTTAAATCTATCTTAGACATTTTTTAGCTAAATCTGGAGGCGTATTATAATTAGCACAAGTAATATTTTTCAGAAAACATTTAAAGCTCATAAGTTTTAATAGAATTAAGCACCAAAAGAAAACACGTTCTGCATACGCACTGCTATGGGGTAAACTTAAAATATTAATCGCAAAAAAAAAGAGCGATTATGTTTCTTGTCTTTAAGACGCGACAGATTATGTTTTATAATGTTGTGGAAAATTTGTTACTTTCGTTGAATTTTACGATTTTGGGGCCATTTGCTGGGGCCAAAATAAGAATATCGGGGTAAATGGACCGTTTGGGCACTTTAGCACAACGCTGCAGAGTATAGTTGGATTGCCTCTCTTTAAAGCTCTCCCACGGTTCCCAGTAACATATCTTACTTTATAAATCGACGCAAATGAGAGAGAACAAAACGTAGGGTTCCCGTCTGCTGATTTAAAAATAGAATGCACGACTGGATCGTACGCACTTGTTCTTATGTTTGATGACTGTACAAGATTTGTAGAAGGAACGGCTAAATATATCCTTACCTAATTTTTGAAACAACATTTTCTCTAATTTTTTTCATAAGAAAAATAAGTGTGGCAATTTAAAGTACAAAAAGTAGGTACATAATTTAAAAAAAAACCTTGATTCGTTTTTGAAAAATAAATTTTTTAAATGTTAACGGTCTTGACTCCGATTAAAGCATCGGTTCACATCGATCAGCGAAATCAAGCATCGTTGCGCGTGGTTAGTACTTGAATGGGGGCGTTCAAAACCAACCGCGTGTTCTTGACTAATACGTTCTGCTGTTTGTTCTTTCTTTCTATATGTTGCATTAATGTCTGTAATGTTTTAGAAAATGGTCTGCTGGCAATGCCTCTTGTTCGTGGATTTATAATATGTAATGTACCGAATGTCAATTTTCCAAAAAAAAAAAGATTTTTTAACCCAAAAAATTGTTTTTCAAAAATGTTGGTGGTACATTTTTCAATCAACTAATCAACTAACTCTGAATTTGGCTAAAACATTCATTAAATTATATACTTAAGATCAGTAATACATACTTTGGAAACAAGTAAGTACATCTTCTCTTAAGCTAAATAATAAATGAGTTCAACTCCACTTAGTTAATCATATCTAATAGAAAGATGTGTTCCCAATAGATTAATCAATATTCTAACACGATGACCTAACAACGATTAAGCCCTTCATTTTTATAGTTTAAACTAATTAGTTTAATTTTCCTAATTTGTGTCTACAAAACGACATCACCAAGAAAGAAAGTACAGCAGAATAATCTGCATCTGGGAATAATAAAAAGCTGAATGATGACACAGTTTAGTCATATAAAGCCTCAAACTCGTTAACAAAATACCTGCATTTAGATCAACGATGGGTCAAGCATACTGTTATATTTACCCTTGACACCAATTAAGTAGTTCATTGTAAGCTTACAAAAAATACACATTTTTATTCTTATATGTAAGTACTGTGACTGTTGCGGGGATTAAATTTTGTTTCATAACAAAACGAAACCACTTGAGTATTTCAGAAAATATCTACGCAGTAAGTACCTAGCGTCTGGCGCTTAGAAACCAGAGTATCGTCTTCTAACTAGAACTCAAAACGTATGCGCTTATATAGCAAAAAAATAGATTTAGGACTAGGTACTTTAAAATATTGGAGACAGTCAATAACAAAGCCAAACCCTATTTAATAGATATTATTATCTACTATAATTCTTTTATACAAACGTATTTGTTGACTTAAACAATAAAATAAATCGCCAAAACAAATACAGTCATGTTAGCATTATTATATGTACTGACATACATGCCTACATTATATTCATTGGCAACATTCAAATAATTATGTTCAGTAATCCTGCTTGAATTAATGTTGTTGTATGCCGTGGGAAAGCATAGCTGATTAAAAAGTATCTGTTGTTGGGAAAGTTATCCCAAACCTTTTAGAATCACTATCTATCCGATAAAAAATTATAGAACAGCTTATAGCAAATTTCCTTTGATGAAATTTATTTTGAGTTTTGACAGTTTTTAGCTAACCTATCAAAATCTTTCACAAATTATATTCGGCTCTTAAGGGTTATTAAATTGTCGGTTTCGAAAGTAAAGCTAAATAAAACACACACACTGCGATACATTTTTGATGAAAATTTTATTTCATCATAAGTTTTGGACCTTGCTATTAAGTGCGAAAAACAACATTATTCAAATGACCTCCTCGGGAAGATTCGCAGCATTTCTTTTGAAGTAATTTTTAACCAAATTGAATACTTTTATGCCCTGTTACCCAAAATGAGTTTCCAGGTATTAATGTTGGGCTCATTAGTTAGATGCTGTAGTACCTTTCTAAAACGAAATTTTTGTTGATCGAAGTCTACCGACTTTAATAAAATTTACACCGATTACTGACTGCAAAATATATTTCTAGGGGAATTTGGTTAAATTCATGCACCTAGATATATGTTATGCCCGTGATCTCGCCAGTTATTATATTGAAGAAAACGCAAACAATAGGTTAATATTATTTTTTTTATGGGCCGTGTGCATTAAAGCCAAAATTGAATACTTTTATGACCTGTATTCCAAAATGCGTTTCGCCCAGGTACTAAGGTTGGGCTCATCAGTTAGATGTTGTAGTACCTTTCTAAGACGCAAATTTATTGATCGATGTTTACCGACTTTAATAAAATTTACGGCGATTACTCACTGCAAATTATATTTTTCTGGGGAAATTTCCACAAGAAACCACACTAATATTAACATATTGTTTGCGTTTTCTTCAATATAATTACTGGCCAGACCACGGGCATAACATATTTGTAGGTACATGAATTTAACCGAATTCCCCTATAAAAATATAATTTGCAGTGAGTAATCGCTGTCAATTTTATTAAAGTCGGTAAATATCGATCAACAAATATTGCGTCTTATGCGGGCCTTACGCCACGGAATATTATTGTTCAAGATATTGGCCTAAAATATTGCCTGAAAATACGTCGTCCTTACACGATGTAATATTATTGCAAGATATTTTTGCATTCCTGCAGTTTATTCTCTTTGGGTTCATTCCTGAAAGAAGAAATGCTTTGTGAAAAAGATTTTTAGTGAGCATAGGAATCTCATTTTTACTTTGCCACAAGAAAGACTGGTCACAAAGAAAATGGACAAAAGAGTGATTTAAAAAACTCATACGTATAAGATACTTTTCGCGATATATTTTAATAAGTTATCCGTAGGCTTGACTTTTGTTGTATCTGTCTATATAATCGCTCGATTTAATGTTCAAGAGAGCTGGGAGTGATTTATAAACCTTCGACCTGGACATGTAAAATACTAGGTAAGCAAATTAGAAATAAGAAACACTGCTTTAAGGGGGTGGCCGTGGCGCGACAGTTGTGTGTTCGCCTATCAACCTCATGGTCACAGGTTCGATCCCTGCCGTAGTCTATGTCCTCTTATTTTTCCATTAAAAACCAATTCTAAAAATAAATGTCATACAATGAGTTGCTGATTTACTCATTACTTGCTGTTTAGGCATAGAACTAACAACATGTGATTGAGTAAAACTAGTATACCGATAAAATATGACAAAGAATAAAAAAATTAATGCGAATTATAAGGGACATCGATAAATAAGACACGCAAATTTCTCCGCATTACTTCAGCCGCCATCCCTGGAGATAAAATCTGAGTCAACAACCATCTACAGTCTCCGAATATCGCGCCACACAACTTTCCTATCATTCCTTCTCTTCCTTAACCTCACCCTCACACCCGCGCTGTGTTGAAACATTTAAAGGGTATTCATAATCCCTTGAGCGCGTGTGGATTATAAAAAAAAAATCACTTGATTAAAAAAATAACTTTTTCATCTTTATTATTTATGTCTGTATTTAATCAAATAAAATTTCAATTCTGTGAATTTTATATTGGGATTTGCATTACTCGAATCAGTATGCTGCGCAATATATTGAATATGGTCCAAAAAATATTAAATTTTTTAAACATTCCACAATATATTCGGCAAACCGAAATTACTGCGCAATAAAGCCCTTTACTTAGAGAAGAAACTGAATATAATTACTTTTGAATAATATTCTAGACGGATGAAGATCAGTTTACCAGAGATGGTGTAACAAATTTCCACAATTTACATCACTGGAGTAACAGCAATCAAACAAGAAATAAACAATAAACTAATAACATAAGGACCCGAAACCTCTGCTTTAATTTGACATTTGCCTAAAAGCTGAAACACGCACACATGTAACTTGTCCGTTCCTCTTCCAATAAACTCATTGAGAAAAACGCAAACACAAGAATCTTTTCTGTTCCTCTTCCTATAGACACATAGATAACATAGCCCTCGTAATTTGATTTAGTTTTGTTTTTCGCTTTCACATCTATTCGTGCTTAATGTACAAATACAACAATTTAAAAAATGGGTTTTTGGGGGGTGAAAAGTACGAAGGTTTCCGATCTTAGTATGGCTTATTTGTGATACAAACCAAATCTCAAAACCTGTAGCTGTAACGTTTAGCTTAGTATTGTTGGACGAACGGTTATTGGAGTGAAACACGGTTTTATTTTATATTTAGTGTACACTAAAGGGAGTAGGCTACCTTAATAATGTTCAACATAAACTGTGAGCATAAACGTTGTCGAACTTTAACACAAAACAATTCAAAATGGCACAGTTTTTTTCATTTCCCGAATTGAACGTTAATAATTTAATCTCAGTGTAAATGCAGTGTTAGATTTCATCAACAGATCTGGATACCTCCTTTGAATTCATTAATGGAATATGACTTGGGGGTGGCCGTGGCGCGATGGTTGTGTGCTCGCCTGTCAACCTCGTGATGCAGGTTCGATTCCTGCCGCTGTCTATGTCTTCTTATATTCCATTAAAAACCAATTCTAAAAATTGTCATAAGATAAGTTGCTGCTTTGCTCATTTCATGTTGTTTAGGCATAACACTAACAACATGTGAATGAGTAAACTTGCATACCCATAAATATGACAAAGAAATAAATAAAATAATGCGAATTATAAGGGACATAAATAAATAAGACACGGTAATTCTCTCCGCATTAGTTCAGCCGCCATCCCTGGAGATAAATCTGAGACAAAAACCAGCTCTAGTGTCAGAACACCGCGCCACACATCTTTCCTATCCTTCTTTCTCTTCTTCCACCGGATGCCGCGCTGTGTTAAGAAAAAACATATAAAGGGTATTCATAATCCCTTGAGCGCGTGCAAAGTTATAAAAAAAAAAAAGACTGGACTCATTCACTCGAAATCCATACATGAATTCACTCGTTTCATTGAAATCAAAAAATGTAGATCTGTCTCTGTTAGATATAGGTACGTATTTCAAAAATAATAGGGGTATTCACGATCTGGTGTACCAAGTCTTGTAAAATTGTAAAATTTTATTTTCTTACAACAGTCTATGAACACACCTTTACTAATATGTAGCAAGATACATCGAATCGTGAATACCCCTAATACAAATTTATTTTTTTATTTTTTGTCTGTTAACTGTTTCCCAATGTTTGAATCGGCTTGTCTGCAATTCACTAAACGGTTTTGTACTATTTTTTTTACTTGCTGCAACAGACGAAAAAAATGGCAGCAGGCAAAAAAGCTATTTGACATATTTGTGATAAAAAAAAAAAAAAAAAACATATTACAAATTCTTAAATAACATTCTTACCCACTCAGGCAAGCTAAGCGTTTCATTTCAAAGCGAGACCCAAAAAATTAATTTATTAGTTTCAGATATTAATAGCACTTTTCACAAAATTTTACTGTTACTGATTTATGTTAACTTTTTTCTTTATGTTTAAGTCTCCATGTTGTGTGATTTTTTAAAATAAAAATGAAAGATAAAGTAAATTTAATGTTTATTTTATCTTTCATTTTTAAATTGAATTACAAATGCTTAAAATATAAACTTTTTAATTTGTTTTATTATATTGTTTTCGATTGAATCTTTTCACAACATTAATATGTTGTTAAAATACCAGTTAGCTCCTTAAAACAAGATGATGCCTGCAATGAGGCCCAAAACTGTAAATCAATATCTGATATTTTTTTGGGAATCTATGGAAAAACTTTTAGGTTTAAGTACTGATAAAAAGTTCAATGTCTGAAAAAATTGTCATACATTTTATAAGAAAAACTTTCACAAGATATTGAAAAAAAGCTTAATTTAAAAGACGCGGTGCTACATGCTTTGAAAATTATTGACACTGCCTTTCTAAAACATAATTTAAACACAAAAAATATTTGTTCATACTTTACAATTCTTGTTTCAAAATTTTCTCATCTATTTGAGTCCGAAAAGGATGTTCTTTTTACCGAATTGAGAAACATTTTTGAAATCGGACTAGCTGAAATTGTTTTTCTATAAGATATTTTGAATCGTTTTGGATTAAGCTACATAAACTAAGAAACAATATGGATGAACGAATGTTCGTTATTATTACAAAATTTATTTTGACCCTCCTTAGTTTGCCTCTTGGAAGAGCAAATAAAAACAAGCTGTCACATAAAACATTAAATGCAATTATGGCATATAATGAAATCATAAAGCCAAATTATTGCCAAATTTCAAACCAACTCCAAATTTAACTATTTAAGTTTTAACGGGTTATCCATTTTGCGGTTTCAAAAGTAAACGTAAATAAAACACATATAAAATATCTTTTTTCATGATAATTCTTTTTTATTGTAAAGATTGAACGTTGACATTATGTGTGAAGCACTACATCATTTAAATGACCACCACGCGAATTGTTGCAAGCATCGATTCTTTTGAGGTAATTTTCGACCACTTTTTGACACATATTGGGCCGTATCTCATCCCAACTTGACGAATGTTGGTTTTCAAGTGCTCAAGAGTCAAAGGTTTATCTGCATAAACACGGTATTTCGCGTAGCCCCACAAAAAAAGTCCAGACGAAAAATTACGCGGCCAGGAAATGTCTCTTGCAAGAAAGCCATACTCGCTCGAGTTGTGTGTCATGTGGCACCGTCTTGTTGAAACCACATATTCTCCAAGTCGTATTTTTCAATATCAGGCAAAAAAAGGTCGGTTATCATATGACCATAACGTTCCGAATTGACGGTGATAGTCATTCCATCCTCGTTTTCGAAATAGTAAGGTCAAATCACACCTCCGTCCGCATCAGTGACTTTTTGTGGATGTAATGGATTCTCTTCAATTACTTGAGGATTCTCAGAACCCCAAATATGACAATTTTGTTTATGCGTTAATATTTGGGTATGTTAACCCACCGAGTGAGAAATGTTCTTCGTCGCTGAAGAATATTTTGTTCGAAAAATCGCTGTCCACCGCCTGTTGCTCAAGCAACCATTCGATGTATCTACGACGTTGTGAATGGTCAGCTGGCTTCAGTTGTTGTGTGAGCTGGGCTTTATATGGATGAAGGTGTAGATCCAAATGCAAAATACGCCATAATGTGTGGTAAGACAGTCCTAACTCCTGAGAACGACGAGGAATCGACACTTTCGGGTCTTCGGCAACACTTTCACTTACATCAGCGATATTTTCAGTGGTACGAGCGAAACAACGATGCACAGGCCTTACAATATCTGTAACCAATCCAGTCTCTTCAAATATCTTTACAATTTTGCCAATTGCTTTTGTAGTTGGGCGATTATGTACACCATAATCTCCTCTTAAATCACGATATGTTGCTGTGGCAGAATAACCATTTTTGTAGTAGGTCTTAACAATTTTTGTGCGTTGTGCGATAGTTAAGCTATCCATTTTCGTAAATGTCAGACTTTCAAATGAAAAAAAATTGGTTTAACAAAAATTAAAAATTTAAAAACTTAGTTTGACAGATATCGAATTCCAGTCCTATACTTTTAAAACCGCGAAATGGATAACCCTTTATTTATTTATTTTGTATTATTTAATTAACAACTTCCTAGTCAGAGGATAATCTTTGGATTCCTTAATTATTATAATAAAAAATATTAATTTTTGTTATTTTTTTAAATTAATTTTAGTATTATAAAAGAATACATGTGATCTTTTTTAATTTTTATATTACCTACTAGCAGATACCCGTGCGATGATACGGACCCACGGGAATCTAATGAAATCATCTATCCACCTACAAAATTTGATTCAAAACCCTTCAGTCGTTGAATGTAGGCACAAACGATGAACATGCTCGCGCTCGCTGTGCTCTTCTTGTATGTGGGCTGGTTCGCGAGCCTCTTGATGTTGGCCAAAAATTTAGATTTGGTCGTGTTCGCTGGCTGCGATGTTCGTCGTGTATGGTCATGTTCGCGAACAAAGCGAAGATTTAATATTGGATTCAGAACGTAAGAACTACAAAAATAAAGTTGGGAAAATAAATCATGGCTAATCTTTCAGCTGCTTACCAATTTTCATTAAAATCCATTCACTGGTTGAGACATGAATGCGTAACAAGCAACCAAGTATATATTTTGTTCATATATAAGCCTCTCCCATATAGGCATAGGAACGGCACGGTTCCATTTTTCGGGATAAAAATGGAGTATGTGTGTGTCCATGTTCCAAATTTTATACAGATCCGTTCAGCCGTTCTGGCGTTATTAAGCAAATAACATCCATCCATCCATCCCACCCATCCATCCAAACTTTTACATTTATAATATCAGTAGGATTATCCAAAATTTTCCAAGCTTCACAACGAATTGTCCACCTTTACATTGTCCAAAATCATCAAATCATGCTTTAAATTTATCTATATATCATAGAGAGAAAAATGTTCGCGTTTTTCTAGAATTTTTCGAGTTTTCCACTAAGCCATTCCGGAACATTTGCATACACAATTAAATACAACAAATCAATTTTCGATTTTTAAAATTTATCGACTTTTCTGGAGGTTTTACCCAAAATTTTCTTTCGCAAAAACCTTCTCCTGGATTTAACGAACAACTAAAAAAGAGTTTGAGCCAAATCGGTTTATTCGTTCTCAATTTTAGTAGCAGATGCCCGTGTATACGGACTTTCTATCCCACGGGAATCTAATTACTTTTACACACCTACAATTAAAAACCGTTCAGTCGTTGAGGCTGAGATTTTTGGGATAAAAATGACCCATGTGAGAATCCAGTACCCCATACAACTACCAATCAAATTTCATGCAAATCTGTGTGTTTCTATGCACCTCGTGAATAAAAGCTATGTTGGCTATTTGTAGAATGCGCTCTATGAAAAATTTAAACACACCTATCCCACGGGAACCAAACATTTTCCGGCATAAAAAGTAGCATGTGGCCTATTCCAGTCAATAATCTATCTCTGTACCAAATTTCATGCAGATCTGTTCAGACGTTCCGGAATTATTGAGCAACAAACATCCATACATCCATCCATCCATCCAAACTTTCACATTTATAATATTAGTAAGATAAATAAGAAATAAAGTTTTATTTTGTTTTTCGACCAAACATGATTGTTTTTTTACTTGCGATTATAGGTACTATATAAGGCAAGTTATGCAGTCGTCGAAAAAAAAAGTTTTGAGATAACAATCAAAAATGACATTCCGACGATAGCGAAGACGAAAAAAGATGGTCCAAAAAGTCTGTCCGTCTGTATGTCAGTCAGTCAGTCTGTCAGTCTGTCAGTCTGTCAGTCTGTCAGTCTGTCAGTCTGTCAGTCTGTCAGTCTGTCAGTCTGTCAGTCTGTCAGTCTGTCAGTCTGTCAGTCTGTCAGTCTGTCAGTCTGTCAGTCTGTCAGTCTGTCAGTCTGTCAGTCTGTCAGTCTGTCAGTCTGTCAGTCTGTCAGTCTGTCAGTCTGTCAGTCTGTCAGTCTGTCAGTCTGTCAGTCTGTCAGTCTGTCAGTCTGTCAGTCTGTCAGTCTGTCAGTCTGTCAGTCTGTCAGTCTGTCAGTCTGTCAGTCTGTCAGTCTGTCAGTCTGTCAGTCTGTCAGTCTGTCAGTCTGTCAGTCTGTCAGTCTGTCAGTCTGTCAGTCTGTCAGTCTGTCAGTCTGTCAGTCTGTCAGTCTGTCAGTCTGTCAGTCTGTCAGTCTGTCAGTCTGTCAGTCTGTCAGTCTGTCAGTCTGTCAGTCTGTCAGTCTGTCAGTCTGTCAGTCTGTCAGTCTGTCAGTCTGTCAGTCTGTCAGTCTGTCAGTCTGTCAGTCTGTCAGTCTGTCAGTCTGTCAGTCTGTCAGTCTGTCAGTCTGTCAGTCTGTCAGTCTGTCAGTCTGTCAGTCTGTCAGTCTGTCAGTCTGTCAGTCTGTCAGTCTGTCAGTCTGTCAGTCTGTCAGTCTGTCAGTCTGTCAGTCTGTCAGTCTGTCAGTCTGTCAGTCTGTCAGTCTGTCAGTCTGTCAGTCTGTCAGTCTGTCAGTCTGTCAGTCTGTCAGTCTGTCAGTCTGTCAGTCTGTCAGTCTGTCAGTCTGTCAGTCTGTCAGTCTGTCAGTCTGTCAGTCTGTCAGTCTGTCAGTCTGTCAGTCTGTCAGTCTGTCAGTCTGTCAGTCTGTCAGTCTGTCAGTCTGTCAGTCTGTCAGTCTGTCAGTCTGTCAGTCTGTCAGTCTGTCAGTCTGTCAGTCTGTCAGTCTGTCAGTCTGTCAGTCTGTCAGTCTGTCAGTCTGTCAGTCTGTCAGTCTGTCAGTCTGTCAGTCTGTCAGTCTGTCAGTCTGTCAGTCTGTCAGTCTGTCAGTCTGTCAGTCTGTCAGTCTGTCAGTCTGTCAGTCTGTCAGTCTGTCAGTCTGTCAGTCTGTCAGTCTGTCAGTCTGTCAGTCTGTCAGTCTGTCAGTCTGTCAGTCTGTCAGTCTGTCAGTCTGTCAGTCTGTCAGTCTGTCAGTCTGTCAGTCTGTCAGTCTGTCAGTCTGTCAGTCTGTCAGTCTGTCAGTCTGTCAGTCTGTCAGTCTGTCAGTCTGTCAGTCTGTCAGTCTGTCAGTCTGTCAGTCTGTCAGTCTGTCAGTCTGTCAGTCTGTCAGTCTGTCAGTCTGTCAGTCTGTCAGTCTGTCAGTCTGTCAGTCTGTCAGTCTGTCAGTCTGTCAGTCTGTCAGTCTGTCAGTCTGTCAGTCTGTCAGTCTGTCAGTCTGTCAGTCTGTCAGTCTGTCAGTCTGTCAGTCTGTCAGTCTGTCAGTCTGTCAGTCTGTCAGTCTGTCAGTCTGTCAGTCTGTCAGTCTGTCAGTCTGTCAGTCTGTCAGTCTGTCAGTCTGTCAGTCTGTCAGTCTGTCAGTCTGTCAGTCTGTCAGTCTGTCAGTCTGTCAGTCTGTCAGTCTGTCAGTCTGTCAGTCTGTCAGTCTGTCAGTCTGTCAGTCTGTCAGTCTGTCAGTCTGTCAGTCTGTCAGTCTGTCAGTCTGTCAGTCTGTCAGTCTGTCAGTCTGTCAGTCTGTCAGTCTGTCAGTCTGTCAGTCTGTCAGTCTGTCAGTCTGTCAGTCTGTCAGTCTGTCAGTCTGTCAGTCTGTCAGTCTGTCAGTCTGTCAGTCTGTCAGTCTGTCAGTCTGTCAGTCTGTCAGTCTGTCAGTCTGTCAGTCTGTCAGTCTGTCAGTCTGTCAGTCTGTCAGTCTGTCAGTCTGTCAGTCTGTCAGTCTGTCAGTCTGTCAGTCTGTCAGTCTGTCAGTCTGTCAGTCTGTCAGTCTGTCAGTCTGTCAGTCTGTCAGTCTGTCAGTCTGTCAGTCTGTCAGTCTGTCAGTCTGTCAGTCTGTCAGTCTGTCAGTCTGTCAGTCTGTCAGTCTGTCAGTCTGTCAGTCTGTCAGTCTGTCAGTCTGTCAGTCTGTCAGTCTGTCAGTCTGTCAGTCTGTCAGTCTGTCAGTCTGTCAGTCTGTCAGTCTGTCAGTCTGTCAGTCTGTCAGTCTGTCAGTCTGTCAGTCTGTCAGTCTGTCAGTCTGTCAGTCTGTCAGTCTGTCAGTCTGTCAGTCTGTCAGTCTGTCAGTCTGTCAGTCTGTCAGTCTGTCAGTCTGTCAGTCTGTCAGTCTGTCAGTCTGTCAGTCTGTCAGTCTGTCAGTCTGTCAGTCTGTCAGTCTGTCAGTCTGTCAGTCTGTCAGTCTGTCAGTCTGTCAGTCTGTCAGTCTGTCAGTCTGTCAGTCTGTCAGTCTGTCAGTCTGTCAGTCTGTCAGTCTGTCAGTCTGTCAGTCTGTCAGTCTGTCAGTCTGTCAGTCTGTCAGTCTGTCAGTCTGTCAGTCTGTCAGTCTGTCAGTCTGTCAGTCTGTCAGTCTGTCAGTCTGTCAGTCTGTCAGTCTGTCAGTCTGTCAGTCTGTCAGTCTGTCAGTCTGTCAGTCTGTCAGTCTGTCAGTCTGTCAGTCTGTCAGTCTGTCAGTCTGTCAGTCTGTCAGTCTGTCAGTCTGTCAGTCTGTCAGTCTGTCAGTCTGTCAGTCTGTCAGTCTGTCAGTCTGTCAGTCTGTCAGTCTGTCAGTCTGTCAGTCTGTCAGTCTGTCAGTCTGTCAGTCTGTCAGTCTGTCAGTCTGTCAGTCTGTCAGTCTGTCAGTCTGTCAGTCTGTCAGTCTGTCAGTCTGTCAGTCTGTCAGTCTGTCAGTCTGTCAGTCTGTCAGTCTGTCAGTCTGTCAGTCTGTCAGTCTGTCAGTCTGTCAGTCTGTCAGTCTGTCAGTCTGTCAGTCTGTCAGTCTGTCAGTCTGTCAGTCTGTCAGTCTGTCAGTCTGTCAGTCTGTCAGTCTGTC
This sequence comes from Philhelius pedissequus, assembly GCA_910595825.1. NCBI lineage: Eukaryota > Metazoa > Arthropoda > Insecta > Diptera > Syrphidae > Philhelius > Philhelius pedissequus. Next base: position 246,895,837 of record OU343160.1, on the reverse strand, counting down.
AGTCTGTCAGTCTGTCAGTCTGTCAGTCTGTCAGTCTGTCAGTCTGTCAGTCTGTCAGTCTGTCAGTCTGTCAGTCTGTCAGTCTGTCAGTCTGTCAGTCTGTCAGTCTGTCAGTCTGTCAGTCTGTCAGTCTGTCAGTCTGTCAGTCTGTCAGTCTGTCAGTCTGTCAGTCTGTCAGTCTGTCAGTCTGTCAGTCTGTCAGTCTGTCAGTCTGTCAGTCTGTCAGTCTGTCAGTCTGTCAGTCTGTCAGTCTGTCAGTCTGTCAGTCTGTCAGTCTGTCAGTCTGTCAGTCTGTCAGTCTGTCAGTCTGTCAGTCTGTCAGTCTGTCAGTCTGTCAGTCTGTCAGTCTGTCAGTCTGTCAGTCTGTCAGTCTGTCAGTCTGTCAGTCTGTCAGTCTGTCAGTCTGTCAGTCTGTCAGTCTGTCAGTCTGTCAGTCTGTCAGTCTGTCAGTCTGTCAGTCTGTCAGTCTGTCAGTCTGTCAGTCTGTCAGTCTGTCAGTCTGTCAGTCTGTCAGTCTGTCAGTCTGTCAGTCTGTCAGTCTGTCAGTCTGTCAGTCTGTCAGTCTGTCAGTCTGTCAGTCTGTCAGTCTGTCAGTCTGTCAGTCTGTCAGTCTGTCAGTCTGTCAGTCTGTCAGTCTGTCAGTCTGTCAGTCTGTCAGTCTGTCAGTCTGTCAGTCTGTCAGTCTGTCAGTCTGTCAGTCTGTCAGTCTGTCAGTCTGTCAGTCTGTCAGTCTGTCAGTCTGTCAGTCTGTCAGTCTGTCAGTCTGTCAGTCTGTCAGTCTGTCAGTCTGTCAGTCTGTCAGTCTGTCAGTCTGTCAGTCTGTCAGTCTGTCAGTCTGTCAGTCTGTCAGTCTGTCAGTCTGTCAGTCTGTCAGTCTGTCAGTCTGTCAGTCTGTCAGTCTGTCAGTCTGTCAGTCTGTCAGTCTGTCAGTCTGTCAGTCTGTCAGTCTGTCAGTCTGTCAGTCTGTCAGTCTGTCAGTCTGTCAGTCTGTCAGTCTGTCAGTCTGTCAGTCTGTCAGTCTGTCAGTCTGTCAGTCTGTCAGTCTGTCAGTCTGTCAGTCTGTCAGTCTGTCAGTCTGTCAGTCTGTCAGTCTGTCAGTCTGTCAGTCTGTCAGTCTGTCAGTCTGTCAGTCTGTCAGTCTGTCAGTCTGTCAGTCTGTCAGTCTGTCAGTCTGTCAGTCTGTCAGTCTGTCAGTCTGTCAGTCTGTCAGTCTGTCAGTCTGTCAGTCTGTCAGTCTGTCAGTCTGTCAGTCTGTCAGTCTGTCAGTCTGTCAGTCTGTCAGTCTGTCAGTCTGTCAGTCTGTCAGTCTGTCAGTCTGTCAGTCTGTCAGTCTGTCAGTCTGTCAGTCTGTCAGTCTGTCAGTCTGTCAGTCTGTCAGTCTGTCAGTCTGTCAGTCTGTCAGTCTGTCAGTCTGTCAGTCTGTCAGTCTGTCAGTCTGTCAGTCTGTCAGTCTGTCAGTCTGTCAGTCTGTCAGTCTGTCAGTCTGTCAGTCTGTCAGTCTGTCAGTCTGTCAGTCTGTCAGTCTGTCAGTCTGTCAGTCTGTCAGTCTGTCAGTCTGTCAGTCTGTCCAGTCTGTCAGTCTGTCAGTCTGTCAGTCTGTCAGTCTGTCAGTCTGTCAGTCTGTCAGTCTGTCAGTCTGTCAGATCCTGTCAGTCTGTCAGTCTGTCAGTCTGTCAGTCTGTCAGTCCTGTCAGTCTGTCAGTCTGTCAGTCTGTCAGTCTGTCAGTCTGTCAGTCTGTCAGTCTGTCAGTCTGTCAGTCTGTCAGTCTGTCATCTGTCAGTCCTGTCAGTCTGTCAGTCTGTCAGTCTGTCAGTCTGTCAGTCTGTCAGTCTGTCAGTCTGTCAGTCTGTCAGTCTGTCAGTCTGTCAGTCTGTCAGTCTGTCAGTCTGTCAGTCTGTCAGTCTGTCAGTCTGTCAGTCTGTCAGTCTGTCAGTCTGTCAGTCTGTCAGTCTGTCAGTCTGTCAGTCTGGCTGTCTGTCAGTCTGTCAGTCTGTCAGTCTGTCAGTCTGTCATCCTGTCAGTCTGTCAGTCTGTCAGTCTGTCAGTCTGTCAGTCTGTCAGTCTGTCAGTCTGTCAGTCTGTCAGTCTGCAGTCTGTCAGTCTGTCAGTCTGTCAGTCTGTCAGTCTGTCAGTCTGTCAGTCTGTCAGTCTGTCAGTCTGTCAGTCTGTCAGTCTGTCAGTCTGTCAGTCTGTCAGTCTGTCAGTCTGTCAGTCTGTCAGTCTGTCAGTCTGTCAGTCTGTCAGTCTGTCAGTCTGTCAGTCTGTCAGTCTGTCAGTCTGTCAGTCTGTCAGTCCTGTCAGTCTGTCGTGTCAGTCTGTCAGTCTGTCAGTCTGTCAGTCTGTCAGTCTGTCAGTCTGTCAGTCTGTCAGTCTGTCAGTCTGTCAGTCTGTCAGTCTGTCAGTCTGTCAGTCTGTCAGTCTGTCAGTCGTCTGTCAGTCTGTCAGTCTGTCAGTCTGTTCAGTCTGTCAGTCTGTCAGTCTGTCAGTCTGTCAGTCTGTCAGTCTGTCAGTCTGTCAGTCTGTCAGTCTGTCAGTCTGTCAGTCCTGTCAGTCTGTCAGTCTGTCCAGTCTGTCAGTCTGTCATCTGTCAGTCTGTCAGTCTGTCAGTCTGTCAGTCTGTCAGTCTGTCTGTCAGTCTGTCAGTCTGTCAGTCTGTCAGTCTGTCTCAGTCTGTCTGTCAGTCTGTCAGTCTGTCAGTCTGTCAGTCTGTCAGTCTGTCAGTCTGTCAGTCTGTCAGTCTGTCAGTCTGTCAGTCTGTCAGTCTGTCAGTCTGTCAGTCTGTCAGTCTGTCAGTCTGTCAGTCTGTCAGTCTGTCAGTCTGTCAGTCTGTCAGTCTGTCAGTCTGTCAGTCTGTCAGTCTGTCAGTCTGTCAGTCTGTCAGTCTGTCAGTCTGTCAGTCTGTCAGTCTGTCAGTCTGTCAGTCTGCTCAGTCCTGTCAGTCTGTCAGTCTGTCAGTCTGTCAGTCTGTCAGTCTGTCAGTCTGTCAGTCTGTCAGTCTGTCAGTCTGTCAGTCTGTCAGTCTGTCAGTCTGTCAGTCTGTCAGTCTGTCAGTCTGTCAGTCTGTCAGTCTGTCAGTCAACCTGTCAGTCTGTCCTGTCTGTCTGTCTGTCCTGTCTGTCTGTCCTGTCTGTCTGTCCTGTCTGTCTGTCAGTCTGTCAGTCTGTCAGTCTGTCAGTCTGTCAGTCTGTCAGTCTGTCAGTCTGTCAGTCTGTCAGTCTGTCAGTCTGTGAGTCTGTCAGCCTGTCAGTCTGTCAGTCTGTCAGTCTGTCAGTCTGTCAGTCTGTCAGTCTGTCAGTCTGTGAGTCTGTCAGTCTGTCAGTCTGTCAGTCTGTCAGTCTGTCAGTCTGTCAGTCTGTCAGTCTGTCCTGTCAGTCTGTCAGTCTGTCAGTCTGGTCAGTCTGTCAGTCTGTCAGTCTGTCAGTCTGTCAGTCTGTCAGTCTGTCAGTCTGTCAGTCTGTCAGTCTGTCAGTCTGTCAGTCTGTCCAGTCTGTCAGTCTGTCAGTCTGTCAGTCTGTCAGTCTGTCAGTCTGTCAGTCTGTCAGTCTGTCAGTCTGTCAGTCTGTCAGTCTGTCAGTCTGTCAGTCTGTCAGTCCTGTCAGTCTGTCAGGTCTGTCAGTCTGTCAGTCTGTCAGTCTGTCCAGTCTGTCAGTCTGTCAGTCTGTCAGTCTGTCAGTCTGTCAGTCTGTCAGTCTGTCAGTCTGTCAGTCTGTCAGTCTGTCAGTCTGTCAGTCTGTCAGTCTGTCAGTCTGTCAGTCTGTCAGTCTGTCAGTCTGTCAGTCTGTCAGTCTGTCAGTCTGTCAGTCTGTAGTCTGTCAGTCTGTCAGTCTGTCAGTCTGTCAGTCTGTCAGTCTGTCAGTCTGTCAGTCTGTCAGTCTGTCAGTCTGTCAGTCTGTCAGTCTGTCAGTCTGTCAGTCTGTCAGTCTGTCAGTCTGTAGTCTGTCAGTCTGTCAGTCTGTCAGTCTGTCAGTCTGTCAGTCTGTCAGTCTGTCAGTCTGTCAGTCTGTCAGTCTGTCAGTCTGTCAGTCTGTCAGTCTGTCAGTCTGTCAGTCTGTCAGTCTGTCAGTCTGTCAGCTGTCAGTCTGTCATCTGTCAGTCTGTCATCTGTCAGTCTGTCAGTCTGTCAGTCTGTCAGTCTGTCAGTCTGTCAGTCTGTCAGTCTGTCAGTCTGTCAGTCTGATCAGGTCTGTCAGTCTGTCAGTCTGTCAGTCTGTCAGTCTGTCAGTCTGTCAGTCTGTCAGTCTGTCAGTCTGTCAGTCTGTCAGTCTGTCAGTCTGTCAGTCTGTCAGTCTGTCAGTCTGTCAGTCTGTCCTGTCAGTCTGTCAGTCTGTCAGTCTGTCAGTCTGTCAGTCTGTCGGTCTGTCAGTCTGTCAGCCTGTCAGTCTGTCAGTCTGTCAGTCTGTCAGTCTGTCAGTCTGTCAGTCTGTCAGTCTGTCAGTCTGTCAGTCTGTCAGTCTGTCAGTCTGTCAGTCTGTCAGTCTGTCAGTCTGTCAGTCTGTCGTCTGTCAGTCTGTCAGTCTGTCAGTCTGTCAGTCTGTCAGTCTGTCAGTCTGTCAGTCTGTCAGTCTGTCAGTCTGTCAGTCTGTCAGTCTGTCAGTCTGTCAGTCTGTCAGTCTGTCAGTCTGTCAGTCTGTCAGTCTGTCAGTCTGTCAGTCTGTCAGTCTGTCAGTCTGTCAGTCTGTCAGTCTGTCAGTCTGTCAGTCTGTCAGTCTGTCAGTCTGTCAGTCTGTCAGTCTGTCAGTCTGTCAGTCTGTCAGTCTGTCAGTCTGTCAGTCTGTCAGTCTGTCAGTCTGTCAGTCTGTCAGTCTGTCAGTCTGTCAGTCTGTCAGTCTGTCAGTCTGTCAGTCTGTCAGTCTGTCAGTCTGTCAGTCTGTCAGTCTGTCAGTCTGTCAGTCTGTCAGTCTGTCAGTCGTCTGTCAGTCTGTCAGTCTGTCAGTCTGTCAGTCTGTCAGTCTGTCAGTCTGTCAGTCTGTCAGTCTGTCAGTCTGTCAGTCTGTCAGTCTGTCAGTCTGTCAGTCTGTCAGTCTGTCAGTCTGTCAGTCTGTCAGTCTGTCAGTCTGTCAGTCTGTCAGTCTGTCAGTCTGTCAGTCTGTCAGTCTGTCAGTCTGTCAGTCTGTCAGTCTGTCAGTCTGTCAGTCTGTCAGTCTGTCAGTCTGTCAGTCTGTCAGTCTGTCAGTCTGTCAGTCTGTCAGTCTGTCAGTCTGTCAGTCTGTCAGTCTGTCAGTCTGTCAGTCTGTCAGTCTGTCAGTCTGTCAGTCTGTCGTCAGTCTGTCAGTCTGTCAGTCTGTCAGTCTGTCAGTCTGTCAGTCTGTCAGTCTGTCAGTCTGTCAGTCTGTCAGTCTGTCAGTCTGTCAGTCTGTCAGTCTGTCAGTCTGTCAGTCTGTCAGCACGTGTCTCAGTCGTCAGTCTGTCAGTCTGTCAGTCTGTCAGTCTGTCAGTCTGTCTGTCAGTCTGTCAGTCTGTCAGTCTGTCAGTCTGTCAGTCTGTCAGTCTGTCAGTCTGTCAGTCTGTCAGTCTGTCAGTCTGTCAGTCTGTCAGTCTGTCAGTCTGTCAGTCTGTCAGTCTGTCAGTCTGTCAGTCTGTCAGTCTGTCAGTCTGTCAGTCTGTCAGTCTGTCAGTCTGTCAGTCTGTCAGTCTGTCAGTCTGTCAGTCTGTCAGTCTGTCAGTCTGTCAGTCTGTCAGTCTGTCAGTCTGTCAGTCTGTCAGTCTGTCAGTCTGTCAGTCTGTCAGTCTGTCAGTCTGTCAGTCTGTCAGTCTGTCAGTCTGTCAGTCTGTCAGTCTGTCAGTCTGTCAGTCTGTCAGTCTGTCAGTCTGTCAGTCTGTCAGTCTGTCAGTCTGTCAGTCTGTCAGTCTGTCAGTCTGTCAGTCTGTCAGTCTGTCAGTCTGTCAGTCTGTCAGTCTGTCAGTCTGTCAGTCTGTCAGTCTGTCAGTCTGTCAGTCTGTCAGTCTGTCAGTCTGTCAGTCTGTCAGTCTGTCAGTCTGTCAGTCTGTCAGTCTGTCAGTCTGTCAGTCTGTCAGTCTGTCAGTCTGTCAGTCTGTCAGTCTGTCAGTCTGTCAGTCTGTCAGTCTGTCAGTCTGTCAGTCTGTCAGTCTGTCAGTCTGTCAGTCTGTCAGTCTGTCAGTCTGTCAGTCTGTCAGTCTGTCAGTCTGTCAGTCTGTCAGTCTGTGAGTCTGTCAGTCTGTCAGTCTGCCAGTCTGTTAGTCTGTCAGTCTGTCAGTCTGTCAGTCTGTCAGTCTGTCAGTCTGTCAGTCTGTCAGTCTGTCAGTCTGTCAGTCTGTCAGTCTGTCAGTCTGTCAGTCTGTCAGTCTGTCAGTCTGTCAGTCTGTCAGTATGTCAGTCTGTCAGCCTGTCAGTCTCTCTGTCAGTCTGTCTGTCAGTCTGTCTGTCAGTCTGTCTGTCAGTCTATCTGTCAGTCTGTCTGTCAGTCTGTCTGTCAGTCTGTCTGTCAGTCTGTGTGTCAGTCTGTCTGTCAGTCTGTCAGTCTGTCAGTCTGTCAGTCTGTCAGTCTGTCAGTCTGTCAGTCTGTCAGTCCGTCTGTCAGTCTATCTGTCAGTCTGTCTGTCTGTCTGTGTCTGTCTGTCCAGTCTGTCTGTCAGTCTGTCAGTCTGTCAGTCTGTCAGTCTGTCAGTCTGTCAGTCTGTCAGTCTGTCAGTCTGTCAGTCTGTCAGTCTGTCAGTCTGTCAGTCTGTCAGTCTGTCAGTCTGTCAGTCTGTCAGTCTGTCAGTCTGTCAGTCTGTCAGTCTGTCAGTCTGTCAGTCTGTCAGTCTGTCAGTCTGTCAGTCTGTCAGTCTGTCAGTCTGTCAGTCTGTCAGTCTGTCAGTCTGTCAGTCTGTCAGTCTGTCAGTCTGTCAGTCTGTCAGTCTGTCAGTCTGTCAGTCTGTCAGTCTGTCAGTCTGTCAGTCTGTCAGTCTGTCAGTCTGTCAGTCTGTCAGTCTGTCAGTCGTCAGTCTGTCAGTCTGTCAGTCTGTCAGTCTGTCAGTCTGTCAGTCTGTCAGTCTGTCAGTCTGTCAGTCTGTCAGTCTGTCAGTCTGTCAGTCTGTCAGTCTGTCAGTCTGTCAGTCTGTCAGTCTGTCAGTCTGTCAGTCTGTCAGTCTGTCAGTCTGTCAGTCTGTCAGTCTGTCAGTCTGTCAGTCTGTCAGTCTGTCAGGTCTGTCAGTCTGTCAGTCTGTCAGTCTGTCAGTCTGTCAGTCTGTCAGTCTGTCAGTCTGTCAGTCTGTCAGTCTGTCAGTCTGTCAGTCTGTCAGTCTGTCAGTCTGTCAGTCTGTCAGTCTGTCAGTCTGTCAGTCTGTCAGTCTGTCAGTCTGTCAGTCTGTCAGTCTGTCAGTCTGTCAGTCTGTCAGTCTGTCAGTCTGTCAGTCTGTCAGTCTGTCAGTCTGTCAGTCTGTCAGTCTGTCAGTCTGTCAGTCTGTCAGTCTGTCAGTCTGTCAGTCTGTCAGTCTGTCAGTCTGTCAGTCTGTCAGTCTGTCAGTCTGTCAGTCTGTCAGTCTGTCAGTCTGTCAGTCTGTCAGTCTGTCAGTCTGTCAGTCTGTCAGTCTGTCAGTCTGTCAGTCTGTCAGTCTGTCAGTCTGTCAGTCTGTCAGTCTGTCAGTCTGTCAGTCTGTCAGTCTGTCAGTCTGTCAGTCTGTCAGTCTGTCAGTCTGTCAGTCTGTCAGTCTGTCAGTCTGTCAGTCTGTCAGTCTGTCAGTCTGTCAGTCTGTCAGTCTGTCAGTCAGTCTGTCAGTCTGTCAGTCTGTTCAGTCTGTCAGTCTGTCAGTCTGTCAGTCTGTCAGTCTGTCAGTCTGTCAGTCTGTCAGTCTGTCAGTCTGTCAGTCTGTCAGTCTGTCAGTCTGTCAGTCTGTCAGTCTGTCAGTCTGTCAGTCTGTCAGTCTGTCAGTCTGTCAGTCTGTCAGTCTGTCAGTCTGTCAGTCTGTCAGTCTGTCAGTCTGTCAGTCTGTCAGTCTGTCAGTCTGTCAGTCTGTCAGTCTGTCAGTCTGTCAGTCTGTCAGTCTGTCAGTCTGTCAGTCTGTCAGTCTGTCAGTCTGTCAGTCTGTCAGTCTGTCAGTCTGTCAGTCTGTCAGTCTGTCAGTCTGTCAGTCTGTCAGTCTGTCAGTCTGTCAGTCTGTCAGTCTGTCAGTCTGTCAGTCTGTCAGTCTGTCAGTCTGTCAGTCTGTCAGTCTGTCAGTCTGTCAGTCTGTCAGTCTGTCAGTCTGTCAGTCTGTCAGTCTGTCAGTCTGTCAGTCTGTCAGTCTGTCAGTCTGTCAGTCTGTCAGTCTGTCAGTCTGTCAGTCTGTCAGTCTGTCAGTCTGTCAGTCTGTCAGTCTGTCAGTCTGTCAGTCTGTCAGTCTGTCAGTCTGTCAGTCTGTCAGTCTGTCAGTCTGTCAGTCTGTCAGTCTGTCAGTCTGTCAGTCTGTCAGTCTGTCAGTCTGTCAGTCTGTCAGTCTGTCAGTCTGTCAGTCTGTCAGTCTGTCAGTCTGTCAGTCTGTCAGTCTGTCAGTCTGTCAGTCTGTCAGTCTGTCAGTCTGTCAGTCTGTCAGTCTGTCAGTCTGTCAGTCTGTCAGTCTGTCAGTCTGTCAGTCTGTCAGTCTGTCAGTCTGTCAGTCTGTCAGTCTGTCAGTCTGTCAGTCTGTCAGTCTGTCAGTCTGTCAGTCTGTCAGTCTGTCAGTCTGTCAGTCTGTCAGTCTGTCAGTCTGTCAGTCTGTCAGTCTGTCAGTCTGTCAGTCTGTCAGTCTGTCAGTCTGTCAGTCTGTCAGTCTGTCAGTCTGTCAGTCTGTCAGTCTGTCAGTCTGTCAGTCTGTCAGTCTGTCAGTCTGTCAGTCTGTCAGTCTGTCAGTCTGTCAGTCTGTCAGTCTGTCAGTCTGTCAGTCTGTCAGTCTGTCAGTCTGTCAGTCTGTCAGTCTGTCAGTCTGTCAGTCTGTCAGTCTGTCAGTCTGTCAGTCTGTCAGTCTGTCAGTCTGTCAGTCTGTCAGTCTGTCAGTCTGTCAGTCTGTCAGTCTGTCAGTCTGTCAGTCTGTCAGTCTGTCAGTCTGTCAGTCTGTCAGTCTGTCAGTCTGTCAGTCTGTCAGTCTGTCAGTCTGTCAGTCTGTCAGTCTGTCAGTCTGTCAGTCTGTCAGTCTGTCAGTCTGTCAGTCTGTCAGTCTGTCAGTCTGTCAGTCTGTCAGTCTGTCAGTCTGTCAGTCTGTCAGTCTGTCAGTCTGTCAGTCTGTCAGTCTGTCAGTCTGTCAGTCTGTCAGTCTGTCAGTCTGTCAGTCTGTCAGTCTGTCAGTCTGTCAGTCTGTCAGTCTGTCAGTCTGTCAGTCTGTCAGTCTGTCAGTCTGTCAGTCTGTCAGTCTGTCAGTCTGTCAGTCTGTCAGTCTGTCAGTCTGTCAGTCTGTCAGTCTGTCAGTCTGTCAGTCTGTCAGTCTGTCAGTCTGTCAGTCTGTCAGTCTGTCAGTCTGTCAGTCTGTCAGTCTGTCAGTCTGTCAGTCTGTCAGTCTGTCAGTCTGTCAGTCTGTCAGTCTGTCAGTCTGTCAGTCTGTCAGTCTGTCAGTCTGTCAGTCTGTCAGTCTGTCAGTCTGTCAGTCTGTCAGTCTGTCAGTCTGTCAGTCTGTCAGTCTGTCAGTCTGTCAGTCTGTCAGTCTGTCAGTCTGTCAGTCTGTCAGTCTGTCAGTCTGTCAGTCTGTCAGTCTGTCAGTCTGTCAGTCTGTCAGTCTGTCAGTCTGTCAGTCTGTCAGTCTGTCAGTCTGTCAGTCTGTCAGTCTGTCAGTCTGTCAGTCTGTCAGTCTGTCAGTCTGTCAGTCTGTCAGTCTGTCAGTCTGTCAGTCTGTCAGTCTGTCAGTCTGTCAGTCTGTCAGTCTGTCAGTCTGTCAGTCTGTCAGTCTGTCAGTCTGTCAGTCTGTCAGTCTGTCAGTCTGTCAGTCTGTCAGTCTGTCAGTCTGTCAGTCTGTCAGTCTGTCAGTCTGTCAGTCTGTCAGTCTGTCAGTCTGTCAGTCTGTCAGTCTGTCAGTCTGTCAGTCTGTCAGTCTGTCAGTCTGTCAGTCTGTCAGTCTGTCAGTCTGTCAGTCTGTCAGTCTGTCAGTCTGTCAGTCTGTCAGTCTGTCAGTCTGTCAGTCTGTCAGTCTGTCAGTCTGTCAGTCTGTCAGTCTGTCAGTCTGTCAGTCTGTCAGTCTGTCAGTCTGTCAGTCTGTCAGTCTGTCAGTCTGTCAGTCTGTCAGTCTGTCAGTCTGTCAGTCTGTCAGTCTGTCAGTCTGTCAGTCTGTCAGTCTGTCAGTCTGTCAGTCTGTCAGTCTGTCAGTCTGTCAGTCTGTCAGTCTGTCAGTCTGTCAGTCTGTCAGTCTGTCAGTCTGTCAGTCTGTCAGTCTGTCAGTCTGTCAGTCTGTCAGTCTGTCAGTCTGTCAGTCTGTCAGTCTGTCAGTCTGTCAGTCTGTCAGTCTGTCAGTCTGTCAGTCTGTCAGTCTGTCAGTCTGTCAGTCTGTCAGTCTGTCAGTCTGTCAGTCTGTCAGTCTGTCAGTCTGTCAGTCTGTCAGTCTGTCAGTCTGTCAGTCTGTCAGTCTGTCAGTCTGTCAGTCTGTCAGTCTGTCAGTCTGTCAGTCTGTCAGTCTGTCAGTCTGTCAGTCTGTCAGTCTGTCAGTCTGTCAGTCTGTCAGTCTGTCAGTCTGTCAGTCTGTCAGTCTGTCAGTCTGTCAGTCTGTCAGTCTGTCAGTCTGTCAGTCTGTCAGTCTGTCAGTCTGTCAGTCTGTCAGTCTGTCAGTCTGTCAGTCTGTCAGTCTGTCAGTCTGTCAGTCTGTCAGTCTGTCAGTCTGTCAGTCTGTCAGTCTGTCAGTCTGTCAGTCTGTCAGTCTGTCAGTCTGTCAGTCTGTCAGTCTGTCAGTCTGTCAGTCTGTCAGTCTGTCAGTCTGTCAGTCTGTCAGTCTGTCAGTCTGTCAGTCTGTCAGTCTGTCAGTCTGTCAGTCTGTCAGTCTGTCAGTCTGTCAGTCTGTCAGTCTGTCAGTCTGTCAGTCTGTCAGTCTGTCAGTCTGTCAGTCTGTCAGTCTGTCAGTCTGTCAGTCTGTCAGTCTGTCAGTCTGTCAGTCTGTCAGTCTGTCAGTCTGTCAGTCTGTCAGTCTGTCAGTCTGTCAGTCTGTCAGTCTGTCAGTCTGTCAGTCTGTCAGTCTGTCAGTCTGTCAGTCTGTCAGTCTGTCAGTCTGTCAGTCTGTCAGTCTGTCAGTCTGTCAGTCTGTCAGTCTGTCAGTCTGTCAGTCTGTCAGTCTGTCAGTCTGTCAGTCTGTCAGTCTGTCAGTCTGTCAGTCTGTCAGTCTGTCAGTCTGTCAGTCTGTCAGTCTGTCAGTCTGTCAGTCTGTCAGTCTGTCAGTCTGTCAGTCTGTCAGTCTGTCAGTCTGTCAGTCTGTCAGTCTGTCAGTCTGTCAGTCTGTCAGTCTGTCAGTCTGTCAGTCTGTCAGTCTGTCAGTCTGTCAGTCTGTCAGTCTGTCAGTCTGTCAGTCTGTCAGTCTGTCAGTCTGTCAGTCTGTCAGTCTGTCAGTCTGTCAGTCTGTCAGTCTGTCAGTCTGTCAGTCTGTCAGTCTGTCAGTCTGTCAGTCTGTCAGTCTGTCAGTCTGTCAGTCTGTCAGTCTGTCAGTCTGTCAGTCTGTCAGTCTGTCAGTCTGTCAGTCTGTCAGTCTGTCAGTCTGTCAGTCTGTCAGTCTGTCAGTCTGTCAGTCTGTCAGTCTGTCAGTCTGTCAGTCTGTCAGTCTGTCAGTCTGTCAGTCTGTCAGTCTGTCAGTCTGTCAGTCTGTCAGTCTGTCAGTCTGTCAGTCTGTCAGTCTGTCAGTCTGTCAGTCTGTCAGTCTGTCAGTCTGTCAGTCTGTCAGTCTGTCAGTCTGTCAGTCTGTCAGTCTGTCAGTCTGTCAGTCTGTCAGTCTGTCAGTCTGTCAGTCTGTCAGTCTGTCAGTCTGTCAGTCTGTCAGTCTGTCAGTCTGTCAGTCTGTCAGTCTGTCAGTCTGTCAGTCTGTCAGTCTGTCAGTCTGTCAGTCTGTCAGTCTGTCAGTCTGTCAGTCTGTCAGTCTGTCAGTCTGTCAGTCTGTCAGTCTGTCAGTCTGTCAGTCTGTCAGTCTGTCAGTCTGTCAGTCTGTCAGTCTGTCAGTCTGTCAGTCTGTCAGTCTGTCAGTCTGTCAGTCTGTCAGTCTGTCAGTCTGTCAGTCTGTCAGTCTGTCAGTCTGTCAGTCTGTCAGTCTGTCAGTCTGTCAGTCTGTCAGTCTGTCAGTCTGTCAGTCTGTCAGTCTGTCAGTCTGTCAGTCTGTCAGTCTGTCAGTCTGTCAGTCTGTCAGTCTGTCAGTCTGTCAGTCTGTCAGTCTGTCAGTCTGTCAGTCTGTCAGTCTGTCAGTCTGTCAGTCTGTCAGTCTGTCAGTCTGTCAGTCTGTCAGTCTGTCAGTCTGTCAGTCTGTCAGTCTGTCAGTCTGTCAGTCTGTCAGTCTGTCAGTCTGTCAGTCTGTCAGTCTGTCAGTCTGTCAGTCTGTCAGTCTGTCAGTCTGTCAGTCTGTCAGTCTGTCAGTCTGTCAGTCTGTCAGTCTGTCAGTCTGTCAGTCTGTCAGTCTGTCAGTCTGTCAGTCTGTCAGTCTGTCAGTCTGTCAGTCTGTCAGTCTGTCAGTCTGTCAGTCTGTCAGTCTGTCAGTCTGTCAGTCTGTCAGTCTGTCAGTCTGTCAGTCTGTCAGTCTGTCAGTCTGTCAGTCTGTCAGTCTGTCAGTCTGTCAGTCTGTCAGTCTGTCAGTCTGTCAGTCTGTCAGTCTGTCAGTCTGTCAGTCTGTCAGTCTGTCAGTCTGTCAGTCTGTCAGTCTGTCAGTCTGTCAGTCTGTCAGTCTGTCAGTCTGTCAGTCTGTCAGTCTGTCAGTCTGTCAGTCTGTCAGTCTGTCAGTCTGTCAGTCTGTCAGTCTGTCAGTCTGTCAGTCTGTCAGTCTGTCAGTCTGTCAGTCTGTCAGTCTGTCAGTCTGTCAGTCTGTCAGTCTGTCAGTCTGTCAGTCTGTCAGTCTGTCAGTCTGTCAGTCTGTCAGTCTGTCAGTCTGTCAGTCTGTCAGTCTGTCAGTCTGTCAGTCTGTCAGTCTGTCAGTCTGTCAGTCTGTCAGTCTGTCAGTCTGTCAGTCTGTCAGTCTGTCAGTCTGTCAGTCTGTCAGTCTGTCAGTCTGTCAGTCTGTCAGTCTGTCAGTCTGTCAGTCTGTCAGTCTGTCAGTCTGTCAGTCTGTCAGTCTGTCAGTCTGTCAGTCTGTCAGTCTGTCAGTCTGTCAGTCTGTCAGTCTGTCAGTCTGTCAGTCTGTCAGTCTGTCAGTCTGTCAGTCTGTCAGTCTGTCAGTCTGTCAGTCTGTCAGTCTGTCAGTCTGTCAGTCTGTCAGTCTGTCAGTCTGTCAGTCTGTCAGTCTGTCAGTCTGTCAGTCTGTCAGTCTGTCAGTCTGTCAGTCTGTCAGTCTGTCAGTCTGTCAGTCTGTCAGTCTGTCAGTCTGTCAGTCTGTCAGTCTGTCAGTCTGTCAGTCTGTCAGTCTGTCAGTCTGTCAGTCTGTCAGTCTGTCAGTCTGTCAGTCTGTCAGTCTGTCAGTCTGTCAGTCTGTCAGTCTGTCAGTCTGTCAGTCTGTCAGTCTGTCAGTCTGTCAGTCTGTCAGTCTGTCAGTCTGTCAGTCTGTCAGTCTGTCAGTCTGTCAGTCTGTCAGTCTGTCAGTCTGTCAGTCTGTCAGTCTGTCAGTCTGTCAGTCTGTCAGTCTGTCAGTCTGTCAGTCTGTCAGTCTGTCAGTCTGTCAGTCTGTCAGTCTGTCAGTCTGTCAGTCTGTCAGTCTGTCAGTCTGTCAGTCTGTCAGTCTGTCAGTCTGTCAGTCTGTCAGTCTGTCAGTCTGTCAGTCTGTCAGTCTGTCAGTCTGTCAGTCTGTCAGTCTGTCAGTCTGTCAGTCTGTCAGTCTGTCAGTCTGTCAGTCTGTCAGTCTGTCAGTCTGTCAGTCTGTCAGTCTGTCAGTCTGTCAGTCTGTCAGTCTGTCAGTCTGTCAGTCTGTCAGTCTGTCAGTCTGTCAGTCTGTCAGTCTGTCAGTCTGTCAGTCTGTCAGTCTGTCAGTCTGTCAGTCTGTCAGTCTGTCAGTCTGTCAGTCTGTCAGTCTGTCAGTCTGTCAGTCTGTCAGTCTGTCAGTCTGTCAGTCTGTCAGTCTGTCAGTCTGTCAGTCTGTCAGTCTGTCAGTCTGTCAGTCTGTCAGTCTGTCAGTCTGTCAGTCTGTCAGTCTGTCAGTCTGTCAGTCTGTCAGTCTGTCAGTCTGTCAGTCTGTCAGTCTGTCAGTCTGTCAGTCTGTCAGTCTGTCAGTCTGTCAGTCTGTCAGTCTGTCAGTCTGTCAGTCTGTCAGTCTGTCAGTCTGTCAGTCTGTCAGTCTGTCAGTCTGTCAGTCTGTCAGTCTGTCAGTCTGTCAGTCTGTCAGTCTGTCAGTCTGTCAGTCTGTCAGTCTGTCAGTCTGTCAGTCTGTCAGTCTGTCAGTCTGTCAGTCTGTCAGTCTGTCAGTCTGTCAGTCTGTCAGTCTGTCAGTCTGTCAGTCTGTCAGTCTGTCAGTCTGTCAGTCTGTCAGTCTGTCAGTCTGTCAGTCTGTCAGTCTGTCAGTCTGTCAGTCTGTCAGTCTGTCAGTCTGTCAGTCTGTCAGTCTGTCAGTCTGTCAGTCTGTCAGTCTGTCAGTCTGTCAGTCTGTCAGTCTGTCAGTCTGTCAGTCTGTCAGTCTGTCAGTCTGTCAGTCTGTCAGTCTGTCAGTCTGTCAGTCTGTCAGTCTGTCAGTCTGTCAGTCTGTCAGTCTGTCAGTCTGTCAGTCTGTCAGTCTGTCAGTCTGTCAGTCTGTCAGTCTGTCAGTCTGTCAGTCTGTCAGTCTGTCAGTCTGTCAGTCTGTCAGTCTGTCAGTCTGTCAGTCTGTCAGTCTGTCAGTCTGTCAGTCTGTCAGTCTGTCAGTCTGTCAGTCTGTCAGTCTGTCAGTCTGTCAGTCTGTCAGTCTGTCAGTCTGTCAGTCTGTCAGTCTGTCAGTCTGTCAGTCTGTCAGTCTGTCAGTCTGTCAGTCAGTCTGTCAGTCTGTCAGTCTGTCAGTCTGTCTCAGTCTGTCAGTCTGTCAGTCTGTCAGTCTGTCAGTCTGTCAGTCTGTCAGTCTGTCAGTCTGTCAGTCTGTCAGTCTGTCAGTCTGTCAGTCTGTCAGTCTGTCAGTCTGTCAGTCTGTCAGTCTGTCAGTCTGTCAGTCTGTCAGTCTGTCAGTCTGTCAGTCTGTCAGTCTGTCAGTCTGTCAGTCTGTCAGTCTGTCAGTCTGTCAGTCTGTCAGTCTGTCAGTCTGTCAGTCTGTCAGTCTGTCAGTCTGTCAGTCTGTCAGTCTGTCAGTCTGTCAGTCTGTCAGTCTGTCAGTCTGTCAGTCTGTCAGTCTGTCAGTCTGTCAGTCTGTCAGTCTGTCAGTCTGTCAGTCTGTCAGTCTGTCAGTCTGTCAGTCTGTCAGTCTGTCAGTCTGTCAGTCTGTCAGTCTGTCAGTCTGTCAGTCTGTCAGTCTGTCAGTCTGTCAGTCTGTCAGTCTGTCAGTCTGTCAGTCTGTCAGTCTGTCAGTCTGTCAGTCTGTCAGTCTGTCAGTCTGTCAGTCTGTCAGTCTGTCAGTCTGTCAGTCTGTCAGTCTGTCAGTCTGTCAGTCTGTCAGTCTGTCAGTCTGTCAGTCTGTCAGTCTGTCAGTCTGTCAGTCTGTCAGTCTGTCAGTCTGTCAGTCTGTCAGTCTGTCAGTCTGTCAGTCTGTCAGTCTGTCAGTCTGTCAGTCTGTCAGTCTGTCAGTCTGTCAGTCTGTCAGTCTGTCAGTCTGTCAGTCTGTCAGTCTGTCAGTCTGTCAGTCTGTCAGTCTGTCAGTCTGTCAGTCTGTCAGTCTGTCAGTCTGTCAGTCTGTCAGTCTGTCAGTCTGTCAGTCTGTCAGTCTGTCAGTCTGTCAGTCTGTCAGTCTGTCAGTCTGTCAGTCTGTCAGTCTGTCAGTCTGTCAGTCTGTCAGTCTGTCAGTCTGTCAGTCTGTCAGTCTGTCAGTCTGTCAGTCTGTCAGTCTGTCAGTCTGTCAGTCTGTCAGTCTGTCAGTCTGTCAGTCTGTCAGTCTGTCAGTCTGTCAGTCTGTCAGTCTGTCAGTCTGTCAGTCTGTCAGTCTGTCAGTCTGTCAGTCTGTCAGTCTGTCAGTCTGTCAGTCTGTCAGTCTGTCAGTCTGTCAGTCTGTCAGTCTGTCAGTCTGTCAGTCTGTCAGTCTGTCAGTCTGTCAGTCTGTCAGTCTGTCAGTCTGTCAGTCTGTCAGTCTGTCAGTCTGTCAGTCTGTCAGTCTGTCAGTCTGTCAGTCTGTCAGTCTGTCAGTCTGTCAGTCTGTCAGTCTGTCAGTCTGTCAGTCTGTCAGTCTGTCAGTCTGTCAGTCTGTCAGTCTGTCAGTCTGTCAGTCTGTCAGTCTGTCAGTCTGTCAGTCTGTCAGTCTGTCAGTCTGTCAGTCTGTCAGTCTGTCAGTCTGTCAGTCTGTCAGTCTGTCAGTCTGTCAGTCTGTCAGTCTGTCAGTCTGTCAGTCTGTCAGTCTGTCAGTCTGTCAGTCTGTCAGTCTGTCAGTCTGTCAGTCTGTCAGTCTGTCAGTCTGTCAGTCTGTCAGTCTGTCAGTCTGTCAGTCTGTCAGTCTGTCAGTCTGTCAGTCTGTCAGTCTGTCAGTCTGTCAGTCTGTCAGTCTGTCAGTCTGTCAGTCTGTCAGTCTGTCAGTCTGTCAGTCTGTCAGTCTGTCAGTCTGTCAGTCTGTCAGTCTGTCAGTCTGTCAGTCTGTCAGTCTGTCAGTCTGTCAGTCTGTCAGTCTGTCAGTCTGTCAGTCTGTCAGTCTGTCAGTCTGTCAGTCTGTCAGTCTGTCAGTCTGTCAGTCTGTCAGTCTGTCAGTCTGTCAGTCTGTCAGTCTGTCAGTCTGTCAGTCTGTCAGTCTGTCAGTCTGTCAGTCTGTCAGTCTGTCAGTCTGTCAGTCTGTCAGTCTGTCAGTCTGTCAGTCTGTCAGTCTGTCAGTCTGTCAGTCTGTCAGTCTGTCAGTCTGTCAGTCTGTCAGTCTGTCAGTCTGTCAGTCTGTCAGTCTGTCAGTCTGTCAGTCTGTCAGTCTGTCAGTCTGTCAGTCTGTCAGTCTGTCAGTCTGTCAGTCTGTCAGTCTGTCAGTCTGTCAGTCTGTCAGTCTGTCAGTCTGTCAGTCTGTCAGTCTGTCAGTCTGTCAGTCTGTCAGTCTGTCAGTCTGTCAGTCTGTCAGTCTGTCAGTCTGTCAGTCTGTCAGTCTGTCAGTCTGTCAGTCTGTCAGTCTGTCAGTCTGTCAGTCTGTCAGTCTGTCAGTCTGTCAGTCTGTCAGTCTGTCAGTCTGTCAGTCTGTCAGTCTGTCAGTCTGTCAGTCTGTCAGTCTGTCAGTCTGTCAGTCTGTCAGTCTGTCAGTCTGTCAGTCTGTCAGTCTGTCAGTCTGTCAGTCTGTCAGTCTGTCAGTCTGTCAGTCTGTCAGTCTGTCAGTCTGTCAGTCTGTCAGTCTGTCAGTCTGTCAGTCTGTCAGTCTGTCAGTCTGTCAGTCTGTCAGTCTGTCAGTCTGTCAGTCTGTCAGTCTGTCAGTCTGTCAGTCTGTCAGTCTGTCAGTCTGTCAGTCTGTCAGTCTGTCAGTCTGTCAGTCTGTCAGTCTGTCAGTCTGTCAGTCTGTCAGTCTGTCAGTCTGTCAGTCTGTCAGTCTGTCAGTCTGTCAGTCTGTCAGTCTGTCAGTCTGTCAGTCTGTCAGTCTGTCAGTCTGTCAGTCTGTCAGTCTGTCAGTCTGTCAGTCTGTCAGTCTGTCAGTCTGTCAGTCTGTCAGTCTGTCAGTCTGTCAGTCTGTCAGTCTGTCAGTCTGTCAGTCTGTCAGTCTGTCAGTCTGTCAGTCTGTCAGTCTGTCAGTCTGTCAGTCTGTCAGTCTGTCAGTCTGTCAGTCTGTCAGTCTGTCAGTCTGTCAGTCTGTCAGTCTGTCAGTCTGTCAGTCTGTCAGTCTGTCAGTCTGTCAGTCTGTCAGTCTGTCAGTCTGTCAGTCTGTCAGTCTGTCAGTCTGTCAGTCTGTCAGTCTGTCAGTCTGTCAGTCTGTCAGTCTGTCAGTCTGTCAGTCTGTCAGTCTGTCAGTCTGTCAGTCTGTCAGTCTGTCAGTCTGTCAGTCTGTCAGTCTGTCAGTCTGTCAGTCTGTCAGTCTGTCAGTCTGTCAGTCTGTCAGTCTGTCAGTCTGTCAGTCTGTCAGTCTGTCAGTCTGTCAGTCTGTCAGTCTGTCAGTCTGTCAGTCTGTCAGTCTGTCAGTCTGTCAGTCTGTCAGTCTGTCAGTCTGTCAGTCTGTCAGTCTGTCAGTCTGTCAGTCTGTCAGTCTGTCAGTCTGTCAGTCTGTCAGTCTGTCAGTCTGTCAGTCTGTCAGTCTGTCAGTCTGTCAGTCTGTCAGTCTGTCAGTCTGTCAGTCTGTCAGTCTGTCAGTCTGTCAGTCTGTCAGTCTGTCAGTCTGTCAGTCTGTCAGTCTGTCAGTCTGTCAGTCTGTCAGTCTGTCAGTCCGTCAGTCTGTCAGTCTGTCAGTCTGTCAGTCTGTCAGTCTGTCAGTCTGTCAGTCTGTCAGTCTGTCAGTCTGTCAGTCTGTCAGTCTGTCAGTCTGTCAGTCTGTCAGTCTGTCAGTCTGTCATCTGTCAGTCTGTCAGTCTGTCAGTCTGTCAGTCTGTCAGTCTGTCAGTCTGTCAGTCTGTCAGTCTGTCAGTCTGTCAGTCTGTCAGTCTGTCAGTCTGTCAGTCTGTCAGTCTGTCAGTCTGTCAGTCTGTCAGTCTTCAGTCTGTCAGTCTGTCAGTCTGTCAGTCTGTCAGTCTGTCAGTCTGTCAGTCTGTCAGTCTGTCAGTCTGTCAGTCTGTCAGTCTGTCAGTCTGTCAGTCTGTCAGTCTGTCAGTCTGTCAGTCTGTCAGTCTGTCAGTCTGTCAGTCTGTCAGTCTGTCAGTCTGTCAGTCTGTCAGTCTGTCAGTCTGTCAGTCTGTCAGTCTGTCAGTCTGTCAGTCTGTCAGTCTGTCAGTCTGTCAGTCTGTCAGTCTGTCAGTCTGTCAGTCTGTCAGTCTGTCAGTCTGTCAGTCTGTCAGTCTGTCAGTCTGTCAGTCTGTCAGTCTGTCAGTCTGTCAGTCTGTCAGTCTGTCAGTCTGTCAGTCTGTCAGTCTGTCAGTCTGTCAGTCTGTCAGTCTGTCAGTCTGTCAGTCTGTCAGTCTGTCAGTCTGTCAGTCTGTCAGTCTGTCAGTCTGTCAGTCTGTCAGTCTGTCAGTCTGTCAGTCTGTCAGTCTGTCAGTCTGTCAGTCTGTCAGTCTGTCAGTCTGTCAGTCTGTCAGTCTGTCAGTCTGTCAGTCTGTCAGTCTGTCAGTCTGTCAGTCTGTCAGTCTGTCAGTCTGTCAGTCTGTCAGTCTGTCAGTCTGTCAGTCTGTCAGTCTGTCAGTCTGTCAGTCTGTCAGTCTGTCAGTCTGTCAGTCTGTCAGTCTGTCAGTCTGTCAGTCTGTCAGTCTGTCAGTCTGTCAGTCTGTCAGTCTGTCAGTCTGTCAGTCTGTCAGTCTGTCAGTCTGTCAGTCTGTCAGTCTGTCAGTCTGTCAGTCTGTCAGTCTGTCAGTCTGTCAGTCTGTCAGTCTGTCAGTCTGTCAGTCTGTCAGTCTGTCAGTCTGTCAGTCTGTCAGTCTGTCAGTCTGTCAGTCTGTCAGTCTGTCAGTCTGTCAGTCTGTCAGTCTGTCAGTCTGTCAGTCTGTCAGTCTGTCAGTCTGTCAGTCTGTCAGTCTGTCAGTCTGTCAGTCTGTCAGTCTGTCAGTCTGTCAGTCTGTCAGTCTGTCTGTCAGTCTGTCAGTCTGTCAGTCTGTCAGTCTGTCAGTCTGTCAGTCTGTCAGTCTGTCAGTCTGTCAGTCTGTCAGTCTGTCAGTCTGTCAGTCTGTCAGTCTGTCAGTCTGTCAGTCTGTCAGTCTGTCAGTCTGTCAGTCTGTCAGTCTGTCAGTCTGTCAGTCTGTCAGTCTGTCAGTCTGTCAGTCTGTCAGTCTGTCAGTCTGTCAGTCTGTCAGTCTGTCAGTCTGTCAGTCTGTCAGTCTGTCAGTCTGTCAGTCTGTCAGTCTGTCAGTCTGTCATCTGTCAGTCTGTCAGTCTGTCAGTCTGTCAGTCTGTCAGTCTGTCAGTCTGTCAGTCTGTCAGTCTGTCAGTCTGTCAGTCTGTCAGTCTGTCAGTCTGTCAGTCTGTCAGTCTGTCAGTCTGTCAGTCTGTCAGTCTGTCAGTCTGTCAGTCTGTCAGTCTGTCAGTCTGTCAGTCTGTCAGTCTGTCAGTCTGTCAGTCTGTCAGTCTGTCAGTCTGTCAGTCTGTCAGTCTGTCAGTCTGTCAGTCTGTCAGTCTGTCTCTGTCAGTCTGTCAGTCTGTCAGTCTGTCAGTCTGTCAGTCTGTCAGTCTGTCAGTCTGTCAGTCTGTCAGTCTGTCAGTCTGTCAGTCTGTCAGTCTGTCAGTCTGTCAGTCTGTCAGTCTGTCAGTCTGTCAGTCTGTCGTTGTCAGTCTGTCAGTCTGTCAGTCTGTCAGTCTGTCAGTCTGTCAGTCTGTCAGTCTGTCAGTCTGTCAGTCTGTCAGTCTGTCAGTCTGTCAGTCTGTCAGTCTGTCAGTCTGTCAGTCTGTCAGTCTGTCAGTCTGTCAGTCTGTCAGTCTGTCAGTCTGTCAGTCTGTCAGTCTGTCAGTCTGTCAGTCTGTCAGTCTGTCAGTCTGTCAGTCTGTCAGTCTGTCAGTCTGTCAGTCTGTCAGTCTGTCAGTCTGTCAGTCTGTCAGTCTGTCTGTCTGTCAGTCTGTCAGTCTGTCAGTCTGTCAGTCTGTCAGTCTGTCAGTCTGTCAGTCTGTCAGTCTGTCAGTCTGTCAGTCTGTCAGTCTGTCAGTCTGTCAGTCTGTCAGTCTGTCAGTCTGTCAGTCTGTCAGTCTGTCAGTCTGTCAGTTGTCAGTCTGTCAGTCTGTCAGTCTGTCAGTCTGTCAGTCTGTCAGTCTGTCAGTCTGTCAGTCTGTCAGTCTGTCAGTCTGTCAGTCTGTCAGTCTGTCAGTCTGTCAGTCTGTCAGTCTGTCAGTCTGTCAGTCTGTCAGTCTGTCAGTCTGTCAGTCTGTCAGTCTGTCAGTCTGTCAGTCTGTCAGTCTGTCAGTCTGTCAGTCTGTCAGTCTGTCAGTCTGTCAGTCTGTCAGTCTGTCAGTCTGTCAGTCTGTCAGTCTGTCAGTCTGTCAGTCTGTCAGTCTGTCAGTCTGTCAGTCTGTCAGTCTGTCAGTCTGTCAGTCTGTCAGTCTGTCAGTCTGTCAGTCTGTCAGTCTGTCAGTCTGTCAGTCTGTCAGTCTGTCAGTCTGTCAGTCTGTCAGTCTGTCAGTCTGTCAGTCTGTCAGTCTGTCAGTCTGTCAGTCTGTCAGTCTGTCAGTCTGTCAGTCTGTCAGTCTGTCAGTCTGTCAGTCTGTCAGTCTGTCAGTCTGTCAGTCTGTCAGTCTGTCAGTCTGTCAGTCTGTCAGTCTGTCAGTCTGTCAGTCTGTCAGTCTGTCAGTCTGTCAGTCTGTCAGTCTGTCAGTCTGTCAGTCTGTCAGTCTGTCAGTCTGTCAGTCTGTCAGTCTGTCAGTCTGTCAGTCTGTCAGTCTGTCAGTCTGTCAGTCTGTCAGTCTGTCAGTCTGTCAGTCTGTCAGTCTGTCAGTCTGTCAGTCTGTCAGTCTGTCAGTCTGTCAGTCTGTCAGTCTGTCAGTCTGTCAGTCTGTCAGTCTGTCAGTCTGTCAGTCTGTCAGTCTGTCAGTCTGTCAGTCTGTCAGTCTGTCAGTCTGTCAGTCTGTCAGTCTGTCAGTCTGTCAGTCTGTCAGTCTGTCAGTCTGTCAGTCTGTCAGTCTGTCAGTCTGTCAGTCTGTCAGTCTGTCAGTCTGTCAGTCTGTCAGTCTGTCAGTCTGTCAGTCTGTCAGTCTGTCAGTCTGTCAGTCTGTCAGTCTGTCAGTCTGTCAGTCTGTCAGTCTGTCAGTCTGTCAGTCTGTCAGTCTGTCAGTCTGTCAGTCTGTCAGTCTGTCAGTCTGTCAGTCTGTCAGTCTGTCAGTCTGTCAGTCTGTCAGTCTGTCAGTCTGTCAGTCTGTCAGTCTGTCAGTCTGTCAGTCTGCAGTCTGTCAGTCTGTCAGTCTGTCAGTCTGTCAGTCTGTCAGTCTGTCAGTCTGTCAGTCTGTCAGTCTGCTCAGTCTGGCAGTCTGTCAGTCTGTCAGTCTGTCAGTCTGTCAGTCTGTCAGTCTGTCAGTCTGTCAGTCTGTCAGTCTGTCAGTCTGTCAGTCTGTCAGTCTGTCAGTCTGTCAGTCTGTCAGTCTGTCAGTCTGTCAGTCTGTCAGTCTGTCAGTCTGTCAGTCTGTCAGTCTGTCAGTCTGTCAGTCTGTCAGTCTGTCAGTCTGTCAGTCTGTCAGTCTGTCAGTCTGTCAGTCTGTCAGTCTGTCAGTCTGTCAGTCTGTCAGTCTGTCAGTCTGTCAGTCTGTCAGTCTGTCAGTCTGTCAGTCTGTCAGTCTGTCAGTCTGTCAGTCTGTCAGTCTGTCAGTCTGTCAGTCTGTCAGTCTGTCAGTCTGTCAGTCTGTCAGTCTGTCAGTCTGTCAGTCTGTCAGTCTGTCAGTCTGTCAGTCTGTCAGTCTGTCAGTCTGTCAGTCTGTCAGTCTGTCAGTCTGTCAGTCTGTCAGTCTGTCAGTCTGTCAGTCTGTCAGTCTGTCAGTCTGTCAGTCTGTCAGTCTGTCAGTCTGTCAGTCTGTCAGTCTGTCAGTCTGTCAGTCTGTCAGTCTGTCAGTCTGTCAGTCTGTCAGTCTGTCAGTCTGTCAGTCTGTCAGTCTGTCAGTCTGTCAGTCTGTCAGTCTGTCAGTCTGTCAGTCTGTCAGTCTGTCAGTCTGTCAGTCTGTCAGTCTGTCAGTCTGTCAGTCTGTCAGTCTGTCAGTCTGTCAGTCTGTCAGTCTGTCAGTCTGTCAGTCTGTCAGTCTGTCAGTCTGTCAGTCTGTCAGTCTGTCAGTCTGTCAGTCTGTCAGTCTGTCAGTCTGTCAGTCTGTCAGTCTGTCAGTCTGTCAGTCTGTCAGTCTGTCAGTCTGTCAGTCTGTCAGTCTGTCAGTCTGTCAGTCTGTCAGTCTGTCAGTCTGTCAGTCTGTCAGTCTGTCAGTCTGTCAGTCTGTCAGTCTGTCAGTCTGTCAGTCTGTCAGTCTGTCAGTCTGTCAGTCTGTCAGTCTGTCAGTCTGTCAGTCTGTCAGTCTGTCAGTCTGTCAGTCTGTCAGTCTGTCAGTCTGTCAGTCTGTCAGTCTGTCAGTCTGTCAGTCTGTCAGTCTGTCAGTCTGTCAGTCTGTCAGTCTGTCAGTCTGTCAGTCTGTCAGTCTGTCAGTCTGTCAGTCTGTCAGTCTGTCAGTCTGTCAGTCTGTCAGTCTGTCAGTCTGTCAGTCTGTCAGTCTGTCAGTCTGTCAGTCTGTCAGTCTGTCAGTCTGTCAGTCTGTCAGTCTGTCAGTCTGTCAGTCTGTCAGTCTGTCAGTCTGTCAGTCTGTCAGTCTGTCAGTCTGTCAGTCTGTCAGTCTGTCAGTCTGTCAGTCTGTCAGTCTGTCAGTCTGTCAGTCTGTCAGTCTGTCAGTCTGTCAGTCTGTCAGTCTGTCAGTCTGTCAGTCTGTCAGTCTGTCAGTCTGTCAGTCTGTCAGTCTGTCAGTCTGTCAGTCTGTCAGTCTGTCAGTCTGTCAGTCTGTCAGTCTGTCAGTCTGTCAGTCTGTCAGTCTGTCAGTCTGTCAGTCTGTCAGTCTGTCAGTCTGTCAGTCTGTCAGTCTGTCAGTCTGTCAGTCTGTCAGTCTGTCAGTCTGTCAGTCTGTCAGTCTGTCAGTCTGTCAGTCTGTCAGTCTGTCAGTCTGTCAGTCTGTCAGTCTGTCAGTCTGTCAGTCTGTCAGTCTGTCAGTCTGTCAGTCTGTCAGTCTGTCAGTCTGTCAGTCTGTCAGTCTGTCAGTCTGTCAGTCTGTCAGTCTGTCAGTCTGTCAGTCTGTCAGTCTGTCAGTCTGTCAGTCTGTCAGTCTGTCAGTCTGTCAGTCTGTCAGTCTGTCAGTCTGTCAGTCTGTCAGTCTGTCAGTCTGTCAGTCTGTCAGTCTGTCAGTCTGTCAGTCTGTCAGTCTGTCAGTCTGTCAGTCTGTCAGTCTGTCAGTCTGTCAGTCTGTCAGTCTGTCAGTCTGTCAGTCTGTCAGTCTGTCAGTCTGTCAGTCTGTCAGTCTGTCAGTCTGTCAGTCTGTCAGTCTGTCAGTCTGTCAGTCTGTCAGTCTGTCAGTCTGTCAGTCTGTCAGTCTGTCAGTCTGTCAGTCTGTCAGTCTGTCAGTCAGTCTGTCAGTCTGTCTCTGTCAGTCTGTCAGTCTGTCAGTCTG
Organism: Philhelius pedissequus; assembly: GCA_910595825.1. Lineage (NCBI taxonomy): Eukaryota > Metazoa > Arthropoda > Insecta > Diptera > Syrphidae > Philhelius > Philhelius pedissequus. The sequence goes on along the minus strand of OU343160.1, from coordinate 246,871,549 downwards.
TCAGTCTGTCAGTCTGTCAGTCTGTCAGTCTGTCAGTCTGTCAGTCTGTCAGTCTGTCAGTCTGTCAGTCTGTCAGTCTGTCAGTCTGTCAGTCTGTCAGTCTGTCAGTCTGTCAGTCTGTCAGTCTGTCAGTCTGTCAGTCTGTCAGTCTGTCAGTCTGTCAGTCTGTCAGTCTGTCAGTCTGTCAGTCTGTCAGTCTGTCAGTCTGTCAGTCTGTCAGTCTGTCAGTCTGTCAGTCTGTCAGTCTGTCAGTCTGTCAGTCTGTCAGTCTGTCAGTCTGTCAGTCTGTCAGTCTGTCAGTCTGTCAGTCTGTCAGTCTGTCAGTCTGTCAGTCTGTCAGTCTGTCAGTCTGTCAGTCTGTCAGTCTGTCAGTCTGTCAGTCTGTCAGTCTGTCAGTCTGTCAGTCTGTCAGTCTGTCAGTCTGTCAGTCTGTCAGTCTGTCAGTCTGTCAGTCTGTCAGTCTGTCAGTCTGTCAGTCTGTCAGTCTGTCAGTCTGTCAGTCTGTCAGTCTGTCAGTCTGTCAGTCTGTCAGTCTGTCAGTCTGTCAGTCTGTCAGTCTGTCAGTCTGTCAGTCTGTCAGTCTGTCAGTCTGTCAGTCTGTCAGTCTGTCAGTCTGTCAGTCTGTCAGTCTGTCAGTCTGTCAGTCTGTCAGTCTGTCAGTCTGTCAGTCTGTCAGTCTGTCAGTCTGTCAGTCTGTCAGTCTGTCAGTCTGTCAGTCTGTCAGTCTGTCAGTCTGTCAGTCTGTCAGTCTGTCAGTCTGTCAGTCTGTCAGTCTGTCAGTCTGTCAGTCTGTCAGTCTGTCAGTCTGTCAGTCTGTCAGTCTGTCAGTCTGTCAGTCTGTCAGTCTGTCAGTCTGTCAGTCTGTCAGTCTGTCAGTCTGTCAGTCTGTCAGTCTGTCAGTCTGTCAGTCTGTCAGTCTGTCAGTCTGTCAGTCTGTCAGTCTGTCAGTCTGTCAGTCTGTCAGTCTGTCAGTCTGTCAGTCTGTCAGTCTGTCAGTCTGTCAGTCTGTCAGTCTGTCAGTCTGTCAGTCTGTCAGTCTGTCAGTCTGTCAGTCTGTCAGTCTGTCAGTCTGTCAGTCTGTCAGTCTGTCAGTCTGTCAGTCTGTCAGTCTGTCAGTCTGTCAGTCTGTCAGTCTGTCAGTCTGTCAGTCTGTCAGTCTGTCAGTCTGTCAGTCTGTCAGTCTGTCAGTCTGTCAGTCTGTCAGTCTGTCAGTCTGTCAGTCTGTCAGTCTGTCAGTCTGTCAGTCTGTCAGTCTGTCAGTCTGTCAGTCTGTCAGTCTGTCAGTCTGTCAGTCTGTCAGTCTGTCAGTCTGTCAGTCTGTCAGTCTGTCAGTCTGTCAGTCTGTCAGTCTGTCAGTCTGTCAGTCTGTCAGTCTGTCAGTCTGTCAGTCTGTCAGTCTGTCAGTCTGTCAGTCTGTCAGTCTGTCAGTCTGTCAGTCTGTCAGTCTGTCAGTCTGTCAGTCTGTCAGTCTGTCAGTCTGTCAGTCTGTCAGTCTGTCAGTCTGTCAGTCTGTCAGTCTGTCAGTCTGTCAGTCTGTCAGTCTGTCAGTCTGTCAGTCTGTCAGTCTGTCAGTCTGTCAGTCTGTCAG